>PVJH01039367.1:0-16481 GCA_004026705.1 Nesogale talazaci
TTTTATTTCTTGGTTTTCCATTCTTTTCCATTGGTGTATCAGTCACTATACCAGTACCACACTGTTTTGACCACTGTGGATGAGAAATAGTTATGAAAGTCAGGTAAAGTGAAGCCTGTGACTTTGTCCTTCTTGAGGAGTTCTCTGCTAATTCTGGACTTTTCCCCTTTCCATATGAAATTGATGGTCAGTTTTTTTTTTTCAAATTTTTGAAGAATGTTGATGATATTTAAATCAGGAAAATATTCGACTTATAAAGTGCCTTTGGTAAGATTGACATATATTGAGTCATCCAGTCTGTGATTATGGGATATTCTTCCATTTCTGGAGGATTTGTTTGGTTTTCTGTAGTAGGGTCTTATTCTATTCCTTACTGAAGTCTTTTTTTTGGGGGGGGGGGGAGATATATTCCTATATGTTTCAGTTTTTTTTTTAGCTATAATGAAGGCTACTGTCTTCTTGATCTCTTCTTCCATAGTCTTGTCTGATGTATATAGCAAACCAATAGACTTCTGTTTTTTTGATCTTGCATCTTTCCATTCTTCCATACTCCTCTTTCACTGTCAGTACTCCTGTTGTGGAACATTTGCGTCATTCACTGTACAGAATCTTATGTCTCCAAAGAGCGATATTTTCACCTTCTCCTTTGAGAGTTGTTTACCTTTAATGTCCTTTCACTGCCTTATGTTCTTAGCTAGACCTCCAGTACAATATTGAATAGAAATGGGGACAAGGGGCATCCTTGTCTGGTCCACTTATTCAGTGGGGTTGATTTTGACCTTTTTCCATTGACAGCGATATTGACTGTTGGTTTTTTGTAGATAACTTGTATTAGCTTGGGGAATTTTCCTTCCATTCCTTTCTTCTTGAGTGATTTAATTAGAAATGTGTGTTGGCTCTTGTCAAATGCTTTTCTGCATCTATTGATATTATCATGTGAGTTTTACACTTTTTCTTATCAATGTGGTATATAATATTGATGGATTTCTGGATGTTAAACCATCCCTGCATTCCTAGGGTGAATCCCACCTGATCATTGGTAGATAATATATTTTATATACTTTTGTGCTCTATTAATCAATATCTTGCTAAGGATTTTTGCATCTACATTCATTAGAGATATTGGTTTACAGTTCTCTATTCCTGTGGGATCTTTGCCATGTTTGGGAATCAAAGTTATACTGGCTTCATAACTGGGAGTTTGCCTTCCTTTTCAGTGCTCTAGATTAATTTGTGGATGATCAGTGTAAGCTCTTCCTCAAATGCTTGATAAAGTTCTCCAGTGAAGGTGCTGGTGTGGGACCTATTTTGTTAGTAGCTTCTTGATAGCCGTGTTTATTTCTTCTTTTGATATGAGACTAATAATGGTCTTGACCTCTATCTGGAATAATCTAGGGAGGGATTTTTTTTCCCCAAGTATTTGTCCATGTCTTCCAAGTTGTTGAATTCATTAGAATACAGACTTCCATAGTACTTTGTGATTATTTTTTAAATCTCATTGGGGTCTGTTTCATACCTCATCCAGGCTATTTATGTTTGCTTCTTCCTTCCCTTGGATAGGAAGTTTCTCTTGGTTGCTTAGATTTGGCAGTGGTCTGTGAATTCTGTTGATCCTTTCAAAGAACCAGTGGTCCGCTGCCTACATCTTTTGCATTGTTCTTTTGTCTTCCCACCCACTGGTTTGACCCTGCCCTGATTTTTATTTTTTCTGTTCTTTTGCTTTTGGAGAAGTTCTTCTGTTGACTCTGTTCTGAAGTTGCTGAAGGTTTTGTTATAGCATATGTCATAAGTCTCTCTTTTTCCTATATGTACTTATTGCTAAGAAGCTACCTCTGATAACTTCCTTCACAATATTCCTTAAGTTTTCATATGCTGTATTCTCATTCTCATTAGTCTCTAGGAGCTTCCCAAACTTCTCTCTAATCTGTGCTAGTGCCCATTCATGTAGCAGAAGATCATTATTCATACTTCGCTTGTTTTTCTGCTTATCCTTTTGTTAATATCCAGCTTTCTGACATGGTAATCTGAGAAGGACATCTGAGTAATATCTATGTGTTTAAATTTACTGAGGCAAGAACTGCCCCAGCATACGATCAATTTTTGAAATGAGCCATAAGTGCTTGTAAAGAATGTGATTGTGTATGTGTGTGTGTGTGTGTGTGTGTGTGTGTGTGTGTGTCTGGAAAGCTCTAGATATGTCTATGACCGTGATTTTCATCCTGTGGTTCATGACCCCTTTGGAGGTCAAATAAAGCTTTCACAGGGCTTGCCTAAGAACATAAAAAAACACATAAATATTTCACAATACATAGTAACATTGTTTTGTGATTGATCACTATGATTTAATTATGTTCAATTTGTAACAATGAATATGCATCCTGCATGTCATATATTTACATTGTGATTCATAACAGTAGCAAAATTACTGTTATGAAGTAGAAATGAAAATAAATTTCTGGTTGGTAAACACCACAGTAGGAGGAACTGTATTAAAGATCTCAGCATTAGGAAGGTTGAGAAACACTGGTCTATCAGATCCAATTGCCTAATTAACATTTAAATCTGTAGCCTCCTTGCTGATTTTCCTTCTCAATGGTCTCTCTTTCTCTGATAGCAGTGTACTAAAGTCACTTACTATGATGGTTGAATCTGTGATATCATTTTTCATCTTTTGAATAGTTTTGTTTGATGAGCTTCATGGATCTCTTGTTAGATGAATATGTATTTATTATGTTCACAGGTTCTTGGTGTATTGGTTGTGTTGGTCCAGGTAGACTGGAGAAGCAAATACATAGACACACATATGGGTATAAGGGTATGGTTTGTTATACAAGAGGAATAGTACATTAAGAAAGCATCCCAACCCAGTCCAGTTCAAAGTCATAAGTCCGATATTGCCCCTTATGCCTGATACCAGTCTATAATGTCTCCTTCTGACTCACGAAGTCACAGGCCAGTGGATGTAGAATCCCAGCACTGGCAGGGGTCTCCCCATGGCTCCTTGCTTCCGAGGATCAGGGTCCATCAACAGCATCCAGTGGTGGTAGAGGTAACTCAGCGCTGGCAGGGGTCTCCACGTGGCTTCTCCAGCTTCAGAGGTCTGGTTCCATCAGGGTAAGGCCATGTGGCTTCTCCTTCAGCTCCTTCAGCTCCTCGGATGCTGCCATCTTGTCTTGTCCATAACGCATCGTCTCTGAGACTAACTCCCAACAACTGGGGAGATAGCTTCTCATCTCCATGAGGGACATACCACAAGATTTCCCAGAAGTCTCAGGAGAAAGCCATGCCCACAGGGAGGCCTCATTGGCTACTCAATGGCTATCTCCAGATTAACAGGCTAGACACCACCCCTACATCTCAGTCATGAAATTAACATAAGCACATGACCACCACACTGATCCATTGGGCATTATATATTGCCCCTCCTTATTTCTTTTTATGATTTGAACTTTGAGGTCAGTTTTTTCAGAGATTAGGATGGCAACCTAAGTTTTTCAAATTGCCATGTGCCTGGTATATTTTCTGCCAGCCTTATATCCTTAGTCTATTTTTGTCTGCGAGCTTAAGATGTGTCTCTTGCAGGTAACAGATCAATGGGTTATGTTTTCTGAGTTAGTCTGCTAGCCTTTTTATTTTAATGGATGAAATGTGACCATTGACATTTAGAGTTATTATCATGATCTGTAGATACATTGCTGTCATCTCATACCTTTTGTCTTGATCGTTTTCTTATCTCTCTTCATATCGGTGTGCTGTGTTTGTGTGTGTGGCTTCATTCTTGCCTTCTTTTCCCTCTGAGGCCATGATATCTTGATAATTGTTGTCAGCTTATTGTCTTCTGGATACAGTTGGACTATATGGTGGTCTCTGCTTGTGCTTGGTGAATGTTTATCTTCTGGTCATAGGGAGTAAGCAAAGATCTACCACAGGGTCTGGTGCCTTATGGCATATTCTTTGAGTTTTCCCTTGTCCTGGAAGACTCTTATCTCTCCTTCTATATTAATAGCTAACTTGGCAGGGTACAAAAAACTTGGGCAGTTGTTTTTGTCTTTCAGCTCATGGAAGATGTTACTTTACTTCACTCGCTTCTCTTCATAGTTTCTGCTCATTGGTCTGACAATATTTTTACCTGAGAACCATCATATGTGACCATCTTCCTTTCTCTTATGGCTCTTAAAATTTTCTCTTTTTCCTCAAAGTTGGATACATTAATTGTTATATGCCTTTTTGAGTTCTTCATGGTGTTTGATCTAACCGGTGTCTTCTCTGATTCCTGTATAAGTGTCTGATTCTTATTCATTAAGGTGGGACTATTTGCTTCCCTAGATTCCCTTGCTAATTTGACTGTCAACACCTTCATTGTGTCTTGTTCAGGTAGACCAATTTTTGAATATTGTTCCACTTCATAGCATCTTTCATTGATCTCAGGTTTCCTCATTTGTTGTTTGTCTCATTTGTTGAGGCTTGCCTGCTTGTCTTCAAGATCACTGATGCCATTCTCAGCCTCCTCTAGTCTGTTTGTGAGATCTGTGATTGTGTGTGTAGCTTCTGTTACCTCATCCATTTGCTCCTGCTTTCCCCTTTGGTGTATGGATTTGATTATCTCTGTTGTGGACTTCATCTCCTTTATTAAGGACTTCATATCCTCTGTCATTGAATCCTTATTCTGCATTGTTCCCCTCATCTCCTATATTACTCTAAGCAGCCTTCTGAAAATTGCTTTTTGTGGTATGTCTGATTGTTCTATAAGTGGCTTTAGCTCTACTGTTGGGATTTGTCTTTCTTATTGTGAGTGTTGCAGTATGTTGTTTATGTGTCCATTTTGTAAGGCTGGGCTCCATGTTTCTGGCAGACCAAAGGGCTCTCGGCTGTCTCTATTACTGTAAAACTGTTTTAGAGGGCTGTCTGTGGCCTACTATGATGGTTGGTCAGACTGCTGTGTAGAGAGGTTGCCATGTTGACTCAGTGGCCAAAGTCATGAGGGGTCCTAGAGGCTGAAGTTGGCTGCTATCTATGTATGCCCCTGGATTCAGTTGATCTGGGCCTGTCAGACCATGGTTTGCAGCCTTTTAAAATTATTTTTAAAGTCCTTAATAGAAGATAAGGTAGGGAGGCCTCCCTTCCAGGGGAGGGAATGCTGAGTGAAGGGGAAACCACCCTACTGCTGCAAGTGTAGGTGCAGGGGAAAACCTCCATTGGTGGGGGTGCTAGACACCAGTGGAGTCAGCTATTATGTGTGGGGTAGTTGTGGGAGGTCAAAGGGGAGGAACTTTGGGTGCAGCAATAAGACTGAGGCAGGCCAATCAGTGGGTGGCAGCCACATTTGGTCTGAGGTAATATGATCAACATGGGCTGCAGAGCCCCAGGGACCAGGTTGCTGATCCTCTGGGTTCAAGAGCAAGGCTAAATGTGGGTGAAGAATGCCAGATCAAGGATGTATTCTCTGAGAAGGACGGGAAATGTGCTGCCTGGGAAGTGGTGGGCTCTGCACCCATGGTTGAACACTGTACACAGATGCTGCAGGGATGAAGTGGTCTCATGCAATGGTGCAATAGCCCCTGAAGCTGCAGGTGACCAAACTTATTTCAGGTGAACTTCAGGTTGGACTCTGGGACCCTGGGTGGGTGGTGGGATGTACCAGAGCTTGGAGGCAGGATCTCTGCTCTGTGGAGAGAGGGGAACTGCAGGAGAAGGGAGTAGTTCCTCTAGGGGAGTTGTGTGGGCAGACAGCTGCTGTGTGTTGGTGCAGTTATGGCTGTTGGTGTCTCAGCAGGGCAGCTGTCCAGCTCCTGGTGTAGCTACCAGGCTTGAGAATAAGGGTGTGGGTGGGAAAAGTCAAACAGTGGGTAGTGACTGCAGTGATAGGTGGAAGCACCGTGGCTGTCACAGACTGGGAAATCCCTGGGATCAGGTCACAGATCTCTGGAGATCTGGGGCAAAGCAGATGTGGGGAAGGGTTACCTCCTGGACAGAGGAAGCATTCTGGGTTGTTGTGACATCCCAGTAAGTAAGTGTTTAACTTACCAGGATCCTCCCACTCATTGTCTTGGACACCGGGGCTCTCTCATCACCACAGAGCTCCCAGTGTGGACTGCTTACCTGGGCATCAACTCCTCTAGATATATTTTCTAATTCTATATTTATTGTTTGGCTTTCACTTCATTTTTTTATATTCAAAAGCTTTTATTTCATAATATCAAATCCTTAGTATTTGAAATATTTATTTCTTTTATTTTAAAATAGGAACATTCTCACACCCCCCCCCGAAGTATATATCTAATTACTCACTTGTATGTTCTTCAATGGCTTATGCAGTACTTTTTCTCCGTCCTTCTTTTTCCTTTGCCCTTGTCCTTTCATTTTCTTTCTTTTCTTTTTATATTTTATTGTTCTATGTTAATTTAAAGTCAACTTTACATTGTTATTCAAATTAGAAGTAGGGGTTCAAACTTCTTTCTCAATGATTAGGTAATTATTCCAATATCACTTGTTAGATAATATATATTTTCCCTATTTTTTTGCTTTTATCATGTCAGTTCTTTCATTGTCTTAGATTACTAGAATATAAATTACCTGAGAATATGAACATCATCTTTTTGCTTCTCTGTACATAGAAAGTCATGAACAATTTCTGAAGAGTCCTTGAATTTGTAGTATTAAACTATTTCATGATAGGTTGATAGCTTGAGGCCACCAGAAAGTAGGCCTAACAGTCAACTTCCCAAAGCTTGAAAATCCTATGGTACACAGTTCTACTTCACAATGATTTGAACCAATTTAATGACAAATAATAAGAACAATTCTTAGCACATGTAGACATTCAATACATTTCTGTAGAATAATGAATGAATGAGTTTTCCAGGGTTCTTTTTGCATTGTCCCATTTATAGCTTTTAATATAACATTTAAATCTCTATATCTCTAGATTTATAGTACTTATATATGCAATTATATGAACCCAAATGTCCCTTCATTACCCGGTTTTAGATATAAATAAATATTTGTAATATTAAGTCTTTCCACCCAGGAACACATATGTGTTATCTTCTATCTATAGTAAAGTTTGATTTATGCAAGTTCTTAAGTTTTTATTAAGCTAATTGAGGTAGTTCCTATTGTTTCTTAGATCAACCATAAATTAGTTTTCTGTTATGTTTTCAAATTGCTCATATGTGGGGAATTCCCAAAACACTTCCCAGCCCTGTGTCATCTTCACAATTATTCCTATGGTTGAGCCCATTTGTTGCAGCCATTGTGTCAATGCATCTCCTTGAGGAGCTTGCTCTTTCTCCCTTCCCCTCTACTTTACCAAGCATGGTGTCTTTTTCTAGAAACTGGTCTCACCTGACAAAATGTCCAAAATATGTGATATGCCAACATTCTTGCTTCTAAGGAGCACTCTGGCCACACTTGCATTTCTTCCAAGACATGCTTGTTCTTTTGGAAGTTCGTGACACTTTCAACATTCTTTCTCAGCATCATTTTTCAAACGCACTGGGTCCTCCTTGGTCTTCTATATTCAGTGTCCAACTTTCATATGCATATTGGGCAATTGAAAACATCATGACTTAGATGAGGCCTACCTTAGTACTCAAAGTCAGAAAAACATTTGCAAAGATTCTTTTAGTCAAGATATCTAAAAAAAAAAAAAGAGAAATCTAAAATAACATTTTCATTCATTCTTTTTATCTTCATGATATGGTAAGACATTTACATATCAATGAGTCTTAATTTAGTAATATGCAAAGTGGGAGTCACCATCTGAGTATTAAAAAATTTATAGTCATAACTTTATGAAATGTAGCATATGATATTAGAGATAGCTTTTCTTTGTATTTTGTGCTGTTAATCCACTGCTGCATCATAAAATTTTATTTGAAAGAGTGGAACTCTCCCCATAGTATAAATATTGAGTAAAATAAAATTCTTATTATCCTCACAATACTATTATCTCAACTTTATAATTTTTAAAGTATAGGTTTAGAGAAATCATAGAGGTAATATAGTTTAGTAGTCAACAAGTGAGTATTTTAGATTCCAGTTTCTTGGTTTTAATTCTAAATCCCCAACTTATTCACAATGTGACCTGAAATTATTTTTTGTAATCTTTCTGCATTATTGACTTCTTTATTTATGAGAAAGACAAATAAGTATATGTACTTTAGATTTTTTTTCAAGTGAATCAAAGAATAGTGCCTAACACATAGAGAGGGTTCAATAAGTAGAAGCCAATTAAGTCTATGCTATCTCTTTTTAGGTCAGAAGTGTTGTGACAGTCTTAAAATATATTGTTGTATTGCAAAATCACCCTACTATTTTAATGTCACAGGACCAAAATTTCTGTCTTTTAATCAAATACATGTATCCTTCAATATGTAATTTACATAAACATTATATAAACAGATTAAAGAGAGATTTCTATAATTTTATTGATCATGGTCACAGTTTAGACAGCATTTTATGATCCGCTAGTTCAAAGTCTAAACTACAGCCCTGTGTATCTTAAATGCATACCTCACCCATCTAATCTTTTAAAAATC
This sequence comes from Nesogale talazaci, assembly GCA_004026705.1. Classification (NCBI taxonomy): domain Eukaryota; kingdom Metazoa; phylum Chordata; class Mammalia; order Afrosoricida; family Tenrecidae; genus Nesogale; species Nesogale talazaci. Next base: position 8,541 of record PVJH01039367.1, read on the forward strand.
CCATTGACTTTTCCACTGATATTGCCCTAGTCTGAGCCACTATTATTTCTCTCTTGTATAACTGCAACAGCTTCCTAATATGTTTTTGTGCTTCTACCATTTCCTTGATCCATGCCAATACAGTAACCAAGGATAGTTACATGAAACATAAATCAAATTAAATTATGCTTATTTACAAAACTCTTCAATAACTTCCTACTGTAGTCGGAGTAATTGATTCTTTTTTCCCCAATGATTTTATTGGGTGCTCTTACAACTCTTACAAATCTTATAGCATTTCATACATAATTTGTATCAAGCATATTTGTATACATGTTGCCATATTCATTTCCAAATATTTTCTACTTGTATACATGTTGCCATATTCATTTCTAAATATTTTCTACTTAAGCCCCTGGTGTAGGTTCCTCTTTCCTCCTCCTTTTTTTTTTAATAAATCATTTTGTTTTGGGCTTATACAACTTCCATCATGATCAATACACACATCAATTGTATGCAGACCATATTTGCACACTTGTTGCCTTCATCACTCTTGAAATATCCTCCCTCCACTTAGGTCCCCAGTACCAGCTCCCTTTATTTCCCCTTCATCCCCACTCCCCCTCCCCCATGAACCCTTAATAATTTACAAATTGTGATTGCTTTTTCATATCGTACACTGTGCGATGTGTCTCTTCATTCACTTCCCTATCCGTACCCAGAGAATAGCTCATATGTAGATCGCTGCAATTGGTTCACCCTTTCTATTCCATCCTCCCTCCACATTGCTGGTATCACCACTCCCACCACTAGTTTGAAGGGATCCTCTATCCTGAATTCCCCATGTCTCCAACTCCAGTGCACATCCCCTGGTCTAGCTGGATTTATCAGGTAGACTTAGGATCATGACAGTGGGTGTGAGGAAGCATTTGAGAACGAGAAGAAAGTTGCATATTTAATTTTGTGTGGGCCTCACTGCCCTCTGATCGTCGTGGGAGCCACCCAGTGTCGCTCCTGAGAGCTGGATTTGAACCGCCAAGCCTGCGGGTGGCAGTGCCGCACTCAACCACTTATGGAAAGTTGCATATTTTATTGTTGCTACACTGTACGTTGACTGGCTCATTCCTCCCTGCAATCCCTTCTGTAAGGGGATGTTGCTTCACCTACTGATGGGCTTTGGGTCCTCAATCTGTACTCCCCCTCATTTATAATGATGTCATTTTTAGTACTTTGATGCCTGATACAGGATCTCTTCGACACCTTGTGGTCACACGGACTGTTATGCTTCTCTCACGTGTGCTTTGTTGCTTCTGAGCTAGATGGCTGCCTGTTTACTTAAAACAACTTAGAAGATACTTGTTCATCTGCTCCCCATATTTTGTGTGATTTCATCTCTTTTCATTAACTTTGCCACTCACTCACTCATTCTAGTTTAGTCACACCAATTATTGTTTCTTTCTCGAACATCCTAGGCAAATATTCCCTCTCTCTGGAATATCTTGGCTTCAGTTATACTTGCCTACCCCTATAATCTTCTTTAGGTCTCTGCTGAAATGCAGCTGTCTTGCTGTAGATCCCTTTGGCTTCTGTGTTTATTAAAGAAAACTACTCTGCTTGTACATTTCCTACAATGCACTCTCCATTTCCTTCTCAATTTTTTTTCTCCTTGAACTTTTAACAATGCATATTAATTTGTTATTTTTTTATTATGGTTCTTACTAGTTGGCTGTCTCTTACTACTAGAATATAGGTTGTACAAAGACAAGGAGCTTTGTCTATTTTTTATTGACATACTATATTGTATGAAAGGATAGTTAATATTTACTAAATATTGTCATTGGTACTACATTTTTGCATTAGATGATCATAAAGTTATTACAATTTATAGTTATACGCTAATGGATAGTAGTTATTAGAATTGTCAGGAACAACCCCTTTGTTTTATAAAAAAGTTCCAGAATATGTTTACCATAATAGTTGTATAATTTTTTATGACTTCTGGAAAGAACAAAAATCGCTTACACCTGAAATAAACAGAATGTTAGAATTATTGCTAGATGCGATCAAGTTAGCTCCAATTCATAATTGCCATATATGTAAATGAATGAAACACTGCACAGTCATGTTTCCCTCTCACAATTGATGTCCTATGTGAGCCCATTCTTGCAGTCATCGTATCAATCTAACTCATTGATTTTACTTTTTTTTTTTTTTTTTTGCTGAACCTCTACTTTACTAACCATGATATCCCTTTCCTAGGATATGTTTCCCTGAAAAGTTGTCCAAAGAACATGGGACAAAGTTTTGCCATCCTCACTTCTAAGATACACTCTGGCTGGCTGTCTTCTAAGACCAAACTCACTACCCTCAAGTCAGTTCTAATTCTTTGCAACCCTGTATTGGGTTTCTGAGATTGTGCGTCTTTAGAGGAACAGACAGCTTCATCTTTCTCACATAGAATCCTGGGTAAACTTGAGTCTCAAACATTGTGGTTAGCAGGTGAACATTTACTCAACAGTGGCACCACAGATCTACAGATCTTTTCTTACAAGACAGATTTATCTATTCTTCTGGCAGTCCATGGCATCTTCAGTAATCTTTGCAAACACTGTAATTTAATGCAGCAATTTGCTGGTCTTCCTTATCCAATGTCCATGCTAAACCACAATCCCCTGGCTATGGCACGCATATCTTTGTCCTCAAGGTGACATCTTTGCTAACTAATAATCTCAAGGGAGTCACTTACAGATTAGTTCGTCCTTGGATTTCTTGAAAACTGATGATAGTGGATCTAAATAAAAAGAAATTCTTGACAAGTTCATTCTTTTCTCCTTTCATCATGAAGTTATTTACTGGTCTAATTGTGAGGGTATTTTTTTCCTTTATGTTGGGTTATAAGCTAAGACTGAAGATATTGTTCCTCATCGGTAAGCCCTTCAAATTCTCTTGGCTTTCAGCAAACAAGAGTGTGTCAGCTGCATATTCTACAGTCCTAACGAGCCTCCATCCAATCCGCATGCCTTGTTCTTCAAATAGTCTAGCTCCTCAGTTGATAGCACTATCACACGGATAGAATAAGTACAATGAATGGATACAACGTTAACACACATCTTCCCTGATTTTAAGTCATTCAGTATCCCCATATTCTGTTCAAATGAATATCTCTTGGTCTATGTACAAATTCTGCATGAGCAAAATTAGGTTGTCTGGACTTCCCATTATTGCTAATGTTATCCTTAGTTTGTTATGATCAACACAGTCTAATGCTTTTTCATAGTCAATAAAGCACAACTAAACATAATTCTGTATTATCTGCTCTTGATCAAGCTCCACCTGATATCCCTTGTTCCATATTCTCTTTTAAATCTTACTTGAATTTTTGGCAGCAGACCATTGATGTACCAAAGTAATTGCTTTAAATTATATTTAACCAAGTTTTACCTGCATATATTATTAATGATATTGCTTGTTATGTTTTGCATTTTGTTGGTTCACCTTTCTTTGGAATAGGCACAAAATTGGTTATCTTGGGCCAAGTAACTTTCTTGTCAAAGATGAATAAATAAGTGATTTCAGCTTTGTTGTTCTTTGTTAAACTCTCTCAATAGATATTCAGTAAATTCCAGGAACCTTGTTCTTTTGTCAATATCTTTTGTGCTGCTTGAACTTCATTTAATGCCTTTGATCATGATAAAGTAGGACTGTTGAAATAATGGTGAAGCAGACAAGAAAAACAAAGAGGGAGCAGAAATTTAAAACAGAATTGAGCTTTCTGGTAATGAAAGCAAAGCGAGGACTTTGAATTAAACAATTATTGTTGAAACATGGCCTATTGATTATTATTATTATCAGAACCACCTGCCTCAATCATTCACATGTTGGAGTATATCTGAGAATCTGCAGTTTTAGAAGCTCTTCAGATGACTATGAAACATATTAAGGTGGATAAGCCACTGTCTTTGAAAAAGTACATATATATTAGGAATAGTAAACAGTGTAGAGGATATAGTGTGTGTTGGAAAAAACACATCCCTTGGGATTTCTAGGATACATTCTTGTGTTTCTTAGAGTCAGAAAGTCTGTAAGCTAGAGAACCTTTATTTAGCAACAGATCAGATTCATTTTCCATCTTTTAAAAAAAGTCTGCAAAAAAAGCATTCAATCTTTTACTGATCTGGGTATGAAGGAAAAAAATAAAATGAACGTCACTGCCATCCAGTCAATGTGACTCATAGCGACCCTCTGTGAGTTTCTGAAAGGGTAAGTGCTTGCAGGAACCCAGTCTGACTCCATAGGAAGTGCTGGTGGTTTCAAACCGCCAACCCATGAGGATCTCTCAGCCCAGTGTGTAACCACTGTAACACAGGGCTTCTATGAGGGAAACAAAAGATGTAATTTGAACCTCGGTTGAGGTTGTACCATAAGAAAAATTCCTATTACTTTCTGAGACTAGTGATGACAGCATTAACTACCGAATGGCTTCTTCTTAAGTCACAAACACGAGCCCTATAAAATAGACACACTTATTATACATGTTTGTTGATTAAATTATAAAGGTTTGTAACAGATTCCAATCCCAGGAATAAAATTAAATAATTTAGTTAAGTGTAGCTGATTGTATAAGTTGACAGTGGACTCAACAGACTCAATTTCAATATCAGCTTTATCACATACTACCGTTTTGACCATAAATACATATTTTAATCACTTTGACTTAAGTTACCACACCTTTCAAATGAAAATAATAGCACAATTTTTATAGCATTGTGGGGATTAAATTAATTATAACTGTAAGTACTTACAATAGTGGCAGCACGTAGCAGGTGCTGAGTAAATGTCAGCTGTTATTATTATGTATCGTAAGGATGCTATATACATCAACTAAACCAAATGATGTATTGCACTTGAGCACATATGCTGCAAAAGACCTGTTTAAACAGTTACATAGCTATCACTTTGAAGGCTAAGGTATTCTGGACTCAAGCTATGATATTTTCAATCACCCATATGCATCCAAAAGCTAGACAGTGGATAAGGAAGGAGAACAGAGAAATGCTGAGTTTGAATTATGGTGTTGACAAAGAGTATTAAATACACCATGGTCTTCCAAAAGAATAAACAAGGTTGTGTTGGAATAAGTACAACCCGAATGTTCCTTACAATCAAGAGTGGTGTACTTTGTGTCGTGTACTTTCAACATGTTTTCAGGAGGGAGCAATCCCTGGAAAAGGTCATCCTAGTTGGCAGAGATACAGTAAAAAATAGAAGGGCTTTTAAGGAGCTTAATTGACACAGTGTCTGCAACAATGATTCAAATATAACACCAATTGTGAGGATGACATCGAGTGATGTGACGCTTCATTCTTTTACATCGGGTCTTGATGAATCAGAAATAACTGGATGGCACTAAACAATAATAACAGCAAGCTACATCGATATTTTTAGAGGTGGTCATATATTACTATGATAAATGTGATATAAAGATCAAAAAAACATTTTTAGTAATAATTATACTTTACACTCAGAAGTTGATTTCTAACGAAAAGCAATTTCATGTACTGTTGTGGATGGAATTTTGTCCCTTAAAAGCTATATCAATGTTCCAACTCTTGGTAGCTATGAATCTCATTTTATTTGGAAATAGGATTTTCCTACATGCAATCAAGTTACGATGTGGTCAAATTGTAATAGAGTGCCCTGATCCAATACAGTTGACATTCTTGTAAGAAGAGGAGAGACAGAGCCATTCATTCACTCCGGGTGCAGAGTGAAGACAGTGATTTGTGATGTCACAAACCAGAGAAATAATCAGAATTGCAGTCCCACACCAAGTACTAGTGGGCGTCACAGAAATATATCCCCCCCCTCACTTACCACTCACCCTTCACCTGTCTATGAACTGGCAAGAAAGTGTTCTTTTTATCATTGATTTGAGATTTCTAGTTACCAGAAAACAGAGACAATAAAATTCTGCTGTAAGACACCTAGCTTGTGGTATTCAGGGAAGACAGCCCTTGGAAACTAATATACCTGCACTGCTTTAATTCTCACAGTAATACTACTGGTTAGGTCTTTCTCAAGTCTTCAGTTATTGAAAGTGAAGGTCAATGAAATACAGGAACAAAGAAGTCTTTTGGACAGATGGCAAAATCAAATATCTTTCATCTGCCCTGACACTTTTGGGCAAATGGATAAATGAAGTTCTTCAACGTGTGATTAGGATGATCTTTCTCTGAGGTCTTAGCTTATTTTTCATGTTTAGTCTACCTATGCTTGAGGTAGAGTTGGACATTGATCACCATTTACAACCAGGAAGCCTCTAGCTCTCTACTCTGAATCTGCCTGCCTATTGCTGCCACCATGTCAAATAATTTCTCAAGTGATATTTTCCTGCAGGTAGTCTTGCTAAATACCTCAGACTAGAGTACACAATTGTTCATCTGTTTGGAATCCTAGACTGAACGGTACAATGTCCAATGAAACTCCCTTCCTTCCTTTTGCTTCCTTCTTTCTTTCTGCATTTCCTCAGTCTGCTTCTTCCTTTCTGTCTCCATTTTCTCTTTCTCTTCCTTCTCCTCGCTATGCATATGCCATTTTAAATATATAATAGGTAATACATGTATGTATAAGCAATGTACACAATTTGTCTGTATAAATCAATAGATTCAATACTATATATTTATACATACCACACAATAGCACATATTTGATGTATTCCTTTGTTGTTAAGGGAATTCAAGTTGATTTTGATTCATAGTGACCTTATGTACCACAGAATAAAAGCCTGTTCTTGCCCCATCTTCATACTATTTTTTATGTTTGGACTCATTGTTGCAGCCAGTGTTAATCCATCTTGTTGAGGGCCTTACTTTTTTTTACGGACTCTCTAATTTATTAAGCATGATGTCTTCTGTGGGATTGGTCTCTTCTTATAACAAGCCCAAAATATGAGATGAATACTTGCCATCTTTACATGGGTGCATGGATGCATATATATGTATTTCTTTCAAGACAGATTTGCTCATTCTTTTGGCAGTGCATAGCTCTAAATATTCTTTGTCAGCACCTTAATTCAAATTATACTTTGGTGTTTACTTATTCAATATATACCTTTGATATATTTATTATATGATTGAAGTTATCATGGTTTTGGTCAGCCATACTATAGTCCTTAGATCCTTGCTTTTAAACACTAACAGAATTTCGGGTAGCAGGTTTACCAAATGCATCGAATCCCTTCATCTCTTGCCTGCTGGTTCCATGAGCATTGATTGGGGATTCAAACAAAACAAAATCTTTGACAACTTTAACCTTCTATCCATTTGTCATAATTACCTATTGGTCCTGTTGTGAAGATTTTTATTATATTTACACTACGTTCTGATGCATATTGAAATCTCCAATTGTTCATTTTCATCATCAGAAAATTTTTCAAGTCTCCTTAGTTTCAGCAAACAAGATTATATTACTAAGATATAATAATACTGCATTTTTCTTCATATAGTCCAGATACTAGGCGTACAGCTTCAACAATGTGGTGTTGAGCCCTTCCTGATTTTCAACCATAAAATATCACCTTATTCTGTTCACAGACCTGCCTCTTGGTCCATGCACTTGTTTTGAATGAACACACTTAGGTGTTCTGAAATTTCTATTTTGTCAAGGTTATTGAAAGTTTATTATAGTTCATACACATTGCACAGTCAATAAAACACAAGTAAGCATCTTTTTGGTATTCTTTGCTTTCATCCAAGATCCAGCCAACATCGGCAATGATATCCCTTATTTCACAGTCTCTTCAGGATCTGACCTGAATTTATGGCAGCTCCTTGTCAATGCACTGCTGCAACCATTGTTGGATGATTGTCAGGAAAATTTTACTTGCATGTGATATAAGAGATATTGTTCTATAGCTTGAGCATTTTGTTGGGTAGTTTTTCTTTGGAATGGGTACAAATATGG
>PVJH01039368.1:0-16463 GCA_004026705.1 Nesogale talazaci
GAGTCCAGTTGGCGAAGGCTAAATATAAAGTTTGTCAAAACATTAAAAACAAAAAAGTACCACCAAGAATGCCCCTTGGAAGCAAGGATGGAAAAAGTTGGTCGCACATACTTTGGATTTATTAGGAGAGACGTTCCCTGGAAAAGGAACATCATGCTTGGTAAAGTAGTGGGGCAGTAAAGGAAGACCATTGTAGACATTACATAATCTCGTGTCAACTTGAGGATATTAAGAATGGAGGGGTAGAGGTTAGCCTGTCAATCAGGTCACAGGTTGATGACCTCATTTGGAGGCACAAGAGAGACAAATAGCTCACTGGAGTGCTCTCTCTCTCTCCCCCCTCCCTCCCTCTCCCTCTCCTCTCCTCTCCTCTCACCCTCCAGTGGACAAACCACATGGAGACACGCTGATGGCAGCCAGAGGCCTGGAGGTGCTTCCACCACCGCTGGATCCACAAAACTTTCTACCCACTGGCCTGTGATCTTCCTACATTTGGTATCACCGCATGTGCTGCGTGAATCTGAAGAGGAATTTATGGACTAGTGTTGGACATATGAGCTAATATTGGACTTACGGACTTGATCTGGCCTGAGCTGGGATGTTTCATTAATATGCAGTTGCTCTTTGATATAAAGCTCTCTTACACACATGGATGTTTCTGGATTTTTTTTCCCTCACGATTAACGACCATCAGCAAGATACGTATTGACACGTGACTGCAACAATGGACTCAAACATAAGAACAATTATGAAGCCCAGAAAACAAGTGTTTTGTTCTGTTGTACATGGGGTCACTCAGAGGCTGAGACAGAGCTACAGAAAGGAGATAGACTCAGTTAGGGATGAAAGGTAAAGTAAGGCTTTGTTGGGGCAGGGAATGGACAGCAAAGAAAGGAATAGGCGCAGCTTGAGCTCCTGCGTGGGTTCTGAGGGCCGGGAGGTAGGTCAGGGAAGCTGCGCCTGGCAGTGAGGCAGTGGGACATATATAGGGATTGAGCCAAGGGCTTATGTACCAATAAGGGGAATGAAGCTTTCTGATGTTGCAGTTGCAGGATTTGGGTCAGAATGTGATCTGTGAGCACACCTTGTCTTTCACAGAACTGCCTCCTGGAACAGAGGGAAGCGGCTGTACAGACCCAGCCCTGAGAGAGAAGCTCTGTGAAATGCCAGAGGCAGGAGTTAATCATCTCCTTCTTGTGAGACTGGTGCATAGGGGTGCGAGGGGCTGCCTGAAGGGGGTGGGGGCTGCTTGGTCCAGGGGGCTGCCTGGTTTGACCCCAGCCCAAAGAGTCACTGTAAATCCGCACCAAATCTATGGTATATAACAATGGTTTTCCATGGACTTTAATCACAGAGTATGGTAGTGCTAAAAAATGTCCTAAGGAATCTTCTGCATCCTAAACACACACTTCTTTACTTCCATTATATAGTCTGTTGGGGTTCCCTTTGGTAATCACAATCAGTTACACCACATAATACAGTAACTTCCTCCTTTGCCTATTGATACAGAGGCATGAGAAGTCCAAAATGGCCAGGTGGCATGCCTACCTTCTAGTTAAATGGGAGAGGGAGTATTCCCCTCTTTGGGAAAAAAGCCTTCAGACCCAGAGAACACAGGGCGATCAGGAAGCAAATAATTTTCAAATATGCCACTAGGGGTAATAGTGAACAGGTACTGCTTTTCTGTGGTAAACTGAGCATTTGGTTGAGTGTCTGTGGCCTTATTTCTTCGCTCGCAACCACAGGCATGGAAAACTAGCCCTGTTTTGAAAAAGATCTCCATTATGCCACGGTAGAAATGTTTTCAAATACACACTCCCCAGACTGGAAATGTGCCCCCCGGAATAACCCTCAATGGCAGAGCAGTGGTAAAGGAGCTACCATAAAAGATGACTCAAGGCTGAGCCCCGGTGGCATAGTGGTTGTGCGCGGGACTGCGGCCCACTGGGATGGAGGTTCAATTCCAGCTCCACGGAGCAAAGGCTGGGCCTCCTATTCCCACCACCTGAGGGCAGTGATGCCCTCCCCCCCCAAAAAAAAGATGACTCATACCTGCATCTGGCTGTTCATTGTGCTTGAAGGTTATCCGCACATAAGAGCAATCAGGTTCTATGGCCCAACCCCCCGTAAAATATAGCAAACCCACTTCCGACATCTCTTGCTGAACTGATCATAGATTATTCTCCTGAGGAGGTCCCAGGCGTGTTCGAAGTCAACTCGCACTAAGTCAAGATGCTGACTCCTCTCCTTGTTTATTCATGTTACCTGCTTATGATATTACTATTGACTACGTAGCAAGTTCGCTGTGTAACGTGCATGCCTTTTGAAAGATCTGTAAGCCCCATTACATATATCCAGTGGGAAGTCCAATACATTCACTTTCTTGGTCCTGACAGAGGGACGAGGAGCCCCTGTGCCCCCGTCTGTCTTTATTATTTCCCACAAATGCAACGTCGATCCTAAGGGTCCATTAGCCAGCTGGGGACCCATGCTCCAACACATGTCCACACCTTGATTCCCAGTACTATGCGTTTTAGCCATTGGGAGAGACAGCATTCCAGACTGGACTTTCATTTGGAGCATACGGCGGCATCTTAGAGAAAGAACACTGTCCCCGTACTGCAAGGCACTTTTTGACATCAGTTTTGCGATACACAAACAAGGAATCAATGGACTTTTTTTTTCCCCCCCCGAGAGGTAAGTTAAAGATTCGATTTGATTCTTGGGCGGGGGAGGGGGAGGCGGGGCTACAGGAGCTGAAAGCGGGTCTTCATTTTCTAATTATCCTCCTTATGAATTCCTCGTAGTTGATTTGGCCGTCGCCATCGACGTCGGCTTCTCGGATCATCTCGTCCACTTCTTCATCCGTGAGTTTCTCTCCCAGGCTGGTCATGACGTGGCGCAGCTCGGCCACACTGAGGAAGCCTCGCCCCTCCTTGTCGAAGATGAGGAAGGCCTTGCGGATGTCGGCTTCGCCCCCTCTGTCTTTCGACTTGCGCACCATCAGCGACAGAAACCCCGTGAAGTCCACGGTGCCCTGGCCATCGCTGTCCACCTCGTCCATCATCTCCTGCAACTCCGCTTCCGTTGGGTTCTGACCCAGTGACCTCAGCACCTTTCCCAGTTCCTTCCGGCTGATGGTGCCGTCGTCGTCTTTATCGATCAGGGAGAAGGCCTCCCTGTACTCGGCAAGCTGCTGTTCGGTCAGCTGGTCCACCATGGTGCCCGCGGAGAGAAGGGAGCGCAGGGGCTGGGGTGGCGGGGCTCGGGGTGGGTCTGCCGTCCAGGGTGCCGGGGTGCAGCGGGGGTGGGGTGGGGGGTGGGGAGGGCACTGTGCCGTCACCTCCTGCGCATCGCTGCCCCCTGCTAGTGACGCCAGCCCCCGCCCCCCACCGCCCCCACTTCAATCTACAGGAGTCGAAGCATCCGCATGCGGGGTTCCAGCTATAGGGCAAGGTTTTCTCTCTTTGTCCCATCCAGGGAAAGGTCCTTTGGTCCATTTTCAGCTTCTGCGATCTTCCCGGCACTGATCGTCTCCCAGGCTTGTTTGCTTCTCTGTGCCCAAGAGCACGGTTGGTTGGCTTTCTGTCTCAGAGGTGGATGGCTTGTTATGCCCTATCCTCAGAGAGCAAAGGAAGAAAAGCCTTTTCACAAATGGGATTATGTTCATAAATACAGGGGTTACAGTCTAACAGCACGGAAGTAGAGGCTTCAAAAAAAAGTAAGGGAAAAATGGAGCCAAAAGATGATTAAAGAAATTTTTAATGTAGTTTTTGAAGCAGGATCGCGGCATTAATACAGTTCCTCATGTTGTGGTGACGCCCCCCAACCATAAAATTATTCTTTTTTTTTTGGCATCCCTGCCCTCTGGTGGTGGGAGTAGGCGGCCCAGCCTTTTGCTCCTGTGGAGCCGCTGCTGGTATTGAACCTCCATCCCAGTGGGCCTCAGTCCCGCGCACAACCGTTACGCCATCGAGGGCTCAGCCCCATAAAATTATTTTTGTTGTTACTTCACAAATGTAATTTTGCGACTGTTACGAATTGTAATGGAAATATCTGATGTGCAAAATGTGTTTTCATTGTTATAAATTGAACATTAAGGCACAGTGATTAATCACAAAACTATGCAATTACATATTGTGAAATATTTATTTCTGATTACAAGTAAATAAAATCTTGTCTTGAAGCAGGGTGTAGCAGGGGTAACAGGCTTCACACCGGATGCTCGTCGTATGCAGGCATATCTGCAGGTGGGCTTACCCACCCGGCGACTGATACAGGAGTGTTGTCTCGGTTCCTAAGACCATCCGAAATATGTGTTTTCTGATGGTCTTAGGCAACCCTTGTGAAAGGGCCATTTGACCCCCAAAGGGGTTGAGACCCAAAGGTTGAGAACTGCTGCCCTAGATGCACACCTAGGGGTCCCCACCCCCGTACCTCAACACATGGAAAGTAGCTTTCAGTGCCCACACAGAGAAGCAAGCAGGCAAGAGTGCCCTCTAGGCTTCTAGGAACCACACGGAGGAGATGGAGGCTTTTTCCTCGCATGCCGCCCCTTGGCATCATAGAAGAGGGAGTCAAGGGGTCAACCTTCTGTCTATATCTCCCACCCCTGGGGCACAGAGATCTCTTTGTTGCTCTTAGATGCCACCGGGATCTGATCTACAGCCACCCAATCCACGTAGAGCAGTCCTGCACTGGCCCCACAAGAGTTGTTTCGCTTGAGTCCATTGCTGCAGTCACTCCATTTCTCCGAGGACCGTGCTCTTTACCAAGCTAGGTGGTATGTCCAAAGCACAAGGAGTGAAGAATGGTCCTCCTGACTCAGTTAGGTGGGCTATAAATTTCTCATGAGTTTCAGTTCCTGGGCGGTCGTCCATGGAGGAACTCGCTCAGAACCCAGGTGGTTTGTTAGGGTCCAGAGATAAGCCACGCACTCAGACACACAGCAGAGCGGCCCCAAGGTTATTAAGGCATAGAGTCACTCTAGGTCCCCTCTCGTGAGATTGAGAAGGGCACCTTAAGGACAGAAAAGGTAACCCTTTGCTCTGGAGGGGAAGATGTTGTGTAGGGGGAATGCTTCTAGCTTTTATATGGTACTTTCTTAAAAAAAATTTTTTTTTATTTAGGCATCACTGCCCTCTTGTGGGAGTGGGAGGCTCAGCCTTGCTCCTGGAGAGCTGCTGCTGGATTTGAACCGCCAAGCCAGTGGGTCGCAGTCCTGCACACAACCACTACGCCACCGGGGCTCAGCCCCATATGGTACTTTCAAAAGAGTGGAGGTTGCCACTCTCCAGGGGACAAACACCTTCCTAATCAGTTCCTCTGTTTGTCCTTGGGGCTCGAATATCATTTATTTCGGTTTTATCTGGGCTGCTGCTTTGAGGCCACATGTCTCAGAATTATCCTGGGGCCTGGCTTCAAGGTGAACTTCAAGGTAGTTCTCAGTCTTTTGTTCATGACTTGTTCCAGAGTCCTTTGCTCATTCCCTTAGCAGAAGTCCTTGTCTGTCTCTATTATTTCTTCTCTGTGTGCTCCTCTTAGCACCACAGCTAAGAAGACCCTAAGTCCTTCATTTTTATAGCCTAGAAGCCAGTATGACATGCTGTACTACCCCTGGGAGGCGGAAGTGCTCAGACAGGGGTGTGGCTTGTCACCTAGGCTTTGACCACCCAAGGATGGGTTCGTCAGATACATTGACACCAACCCAACCCAAGTTGTTGGGAAGTCAATGTAACCATGGAATTAAACCTTACTAACTTTGGGGTCAGAGAGCTCTCCATTGAATGCCTCCCATATGGGATCTTAAAGAATTACACACGCTTCTTTCCTTTCAATGTGGAGCCTTGGTGGCGTAGTGGTCAACAGTTTGAGACGACCAGCAGATCCACAGGAGAAAGACACAATTTTATACGTCCATAAAGAGTTATAGTCTTGAAAACTCAACGGGCGACTGAGCCCCGGTGGCATAGTGGTTGTGTGCGGGACTCCGGCCCACAGGGTTGGCGGTTCAAATCCAGCAGCAGCTCTCCAGGAGCAAGGATGGACCTCCTACTCCCACCAGGGGGGCAGTGATGCACACACACACACACACACACACACACACACAAACAGTTCTGTCCTATCCTGTAGGAGAATCGCGCTGAATCAACATTGACACAGTGGTAGTGAGTTTGAATTTGGTTTCTCATATCAACATAGTGAAGTTCAGAGATGAGATCTTTATGCAAAAATTGACATGAAAAGACGATAGGGATTTCTCCTTTTTTAAAAAAATCATTTTATTGGGGGCTTATACAACTCATCACAGTCCAAATGTGTCAAGCATATTTGTACACGCGTTGTCATCATTCTCAAAACATTTTCTTTCTACTTGAGCCCTTGGTATCAGCTCTTCATTTCACGTGCCCCCCCCCCCCCGCCTCACCCTCCCTTAAGTTTTTGACAGGCAAGAAAATTAGGGGAATAAAAGAGTTGTCTCCAAGGAATGCCTATGCTAAACAAAAGTTAGCTGGTCATGCCACAAATAAAGGGATTTGAAAGAAATCAGGTACACATTAGAAGCCTATGAGGGAAATGTAAGGTAGTTTTGGCAATGAGAAGGAAGGAAGGAAGACAAGGGCAGAAAATAATTTTAAAGGTTTATTTCAGAGCCCGAGCAAGGTTCACGGGCCCCCAGTTGGAAGCCTGCGAAGTCATGCTGCCTGGGACGGAGGGGAAGGGTTTTATAGAACCAGTCTGAGGCAAAGGCCACTGAGGAATCTTCCCTTGCAGTGTGGCTGTATTGCAAGGCATGGTTGCGCACCCGTTGTGCACTGTGGTCAGGGTATTGCTCCACTTGCCTGCCCCACCGGTTCCCGTTTCCGCCCAACAGGAAAAGGCGCAGAATCGGGCGTGTGCAGATGAAGCCACCCGGCCATCCACAGACAAAAGTCAACTGAGCAGGCGCGCTAGAAAGCAGCAATCCCATGTCACATGCCCCCCAAAGCACAGCCACTAAAACTAGCCTATCCCCTCCACCACACCCTTCCCTCTGGGGCCATGGAAAGGAATAAAAAGCAGAAACAGCAGGCAGGCGCTCTCTCTCTTGATTCTGTGGCCTGTTTTTCTAGCCATTTTCCATGTGGTTCTTCCGGAAGTGGGCGTTTTCAGTGCCTGACTAGCTTGGCTTCAGTGCCGCCTAGCGCACTTTCCAGAGAGAGAGTTTGCTGAGCCTGTGTGACCTGAAACTTCCTTTTCCTCCTAAAAGTTACTTGGACCAGGGTGGTTGAGTGCGGGACTGCGGCCCACAGGGTTGCAGGTTCAAACCCAGCAACAGCTCTCCAGGAGCAAGACTGGGCCTCCTACTCCCATCAGGGGAGTAGTTACTTGGACCGATGAAAGTGCTTCTGCCACTTGAATTCTTTCAGTGTTGAGAAGCAAGAACCGGGGAAATCATCCCCCACCAGATCTAACATTTTCAGACCCTAAATGTGTCTGTTTTTTTTGTTTGTTTGGAAATATGATTACAACAATAATAACAACGAAGATGACTAATATGTTCGTCATTGTAATCAGTTCGGTTAGGAATTCTTTCTCTGTGTGAAGGAGACTTTCTTGGAGGGGGTAAGACTGAATAAAAAGGCCTGGGAAGCGCTGAGGCTTGGGACTTCCCAGCAAGGGGGCCTGAAGTTGGTCAGTTCTGGGACGCTGTGAGCGGAGACTTCGGTGCAGTACGTCTAGACTAACGTGGAGATGTCACTAAATGTGAATGGCTTTCTTCCCAAACCCTCTCCAGAGCCACTTTTTCCTTTCAATTGTCACCCCACAACAATTTCGAACATCGGGGTCTGAGCCACAGGAGCTGGAAACCTGGAGACTGACCTGGAGGGAGGGGCACACTCAGCAGCCATTGTTGCCAAGCCCAATGCCTTATTAGGGTGCACCTTGGGGTGGGATAGTAGTTTTTTTCACTCTTAACATAAATGAATAATGCCTGATAAGATCATGTACTACATATCTGCTTCCATTTGTGTACTACATATCTCCTCCCTCCCATAGAGATGACTTTTTTAAAATTCAAAAGATCTTTACATTTAAGTTTATTCTAATTTTCAATATTTTCTACTTTTTTTTTTTTTTAGGCATCACTTCCCTCTGGTGGTGGGAGTAGGAGGCCCAGCCTTTGCTCCTGTGAACTAGAATTGAACCACCATCCCAGTGGGCCACAGTCCCACGCACAACCACTACGCCATCAGGGCTCAGCCCTACTTTCTTTTTGATTAAGGCTTTCTCTGTTTTGCTTTGTTATTGTTGTTGGTTTTTTCTTTTAATGTTTTCTCTGTCTATGAAACCCAGGATAGGTAAATCCATAGAGACATTCCTTGGGGCTCTGGCCAGAGAAATCAGAGGGTCAGGGGCATGGGTCATTGATAGCAATGAGTACAAGAAAGAAGAAGTTCTAAAACTGATTATGGTGATGGCTACGCAACTCTTCTTGATATGAACTATTGTATGACATGAATTATAGGCTAATAAAACTTTGAAAATAAAATATATTTGCAATTAAGAAGGTAGAATTATCTCACCAAAGAAGAAAAGAAAGGAAAATAAAACCCTAATAGGAATGGGAAGCACAGTGAATGACCAAGCAGAGATATTTGCCAAAAAGGTTCAGTTGAAGCATTTTCTCCTAAGATCCACTAGGTGCTGCTCAACTATGGAAGCTCAGAATCCAATTTGTTACAAAGCTAAAAGCAAATTTGTCACTCAGAAAATGGAAATTTACTGATCTCTGGCTGCATGAGTATGACAGCATGTGAACACACGCACAATGTACATACACCACAAGAACAGAGATGGTCCCAGCCAGAATGCACACTCTCTGCAGGCCTGGAATGTGGGAAATAAAATTAGAAGGCAGTTTGATGAGCCTGGCATCCAAACAAGAGGCATTACTGGACTTAAAATTCTATTACCAGAACTGGAAGGACTGTGGTGGTGTGGCGGAGATGCGTTGGGGTGACTACAAGGTCGGCCACCCTGAGGGAGATTGTTATGGGTCCAAATAAATGACATGCACTATCGTGTCTTGATAATTTAGAAGGGTCTTTATTCAGTTACTACTGGACTGCTAGAATCTAAAAGTGATCCTTTGCAGTTTGGAGTCAACATTTCAGTCCATTTTTGAGACAAAAAGCTCATTTATCCTTTGTCTAAGTAGACTTACACAAGTGTGGACAGAAGCAGAAAGCAAAAACAAAGTTAATATTCTTTAGGGTTTGGGAGTGTTACAAGGTACAACACTGATTATAACAACCTTCCTGGTTACATCATCAAAAGGAACCATATTATTAATTTGCACTGTTTTTTTATCTCAAGGGCATGAGCGTACACTCTAAAGTCAATCCCTAGTGGAACTTTCCAGGATGGGGAGGGAGAGGGAGGTAGGTCTTTCATCAGTAACCAAAAATGAAGTTTCTTTAAAAAAATCTTATCATTGCATGCCCACCTTCCTGATAGGATCGCTGAAGGCAAATGTGTGCATAAGCAGATGTGGTGAAGAAGCTGAGGGGGCCTGGTTATCAAAAGATAAAGCCTTGGGTCTTAAAGGCTTGAAAGTAAGTAAGTGGCCATCTAGCTCAGAAGTGAAAAAGCCCACATAGAAGAAGCACACCAGTTCATATGACCATGAAGTGTCGAAGGGATCATCAGGTATCAGACATCAAAGAACTAAAAATTATATTATTGTAAATGAGGGGGGGGTACAGGATGGGGACCCAAAGCCCATTAGTATGTAACGGACTTTCCCTTACAGAGGGGTCACAGGGAGAAGACAAACCAGTGTAGCAATAATGAAACATGCAACTTTCCTCTAGTTGTTCAATGCTACCCCCAGCCCCCACCTCCACTATCATGATCCAAATTCTACCTTATAAATCCAGTTAGGCCAGAAGATGTACACTGAAACAGATAGGAAGTGGAAGCATGGGGGATTCAGGACAGATGATCCCTTCAGGACCAGTGGGGAGAGTGATGATGCAGAGAGGCTGGGGTACAAAGGGGGAACCAATGATAAGGATCTATATTTGACCTCTTCCCTGGGGTATGGATAATGGGGAGGTGGATGAAGGGAGACAGTGCAAGATATAACAAAATAATAATTTATAAATTATCAAGAGTCCACGAGGGCGGGGAAAGTGGGAAGGGAGAGGGAAAAATGAGCTGATGTCAAGGAATTAAATAGAAAGCAAATGCCTTGAGGAGGATGAGGGCAACGGAGGTATACATGTGCTCGACATACAATGGCTGTATGTAGGGATTGTGATGAGTTGTATGATCCCCCAATAAAATGATTTAGACGTTTTTTAAATGGACTTTGTCTTGCTAGTCTGCCTCTGATGGGACTTTCTACTCCCCTAGAGAGTAACAGACCCAAATCACTGGTCAATAATAAGCACAAAAACGAAGCAAAGCAAAATATAATGATGAAACGACAGGAAGGGGGGTGCCAACAATCTCAGGGACCAGAGACAAACAAGTGATCTCAAATCAATGCCAAGGAGGGCACAGGATGCCTATGGGGGGAGCAGTGTAGCTAGAGTAATTGATCGAGGGCACCGAAGCCATGAGGAATTACTGAAACCCAACTGAAGACTGAAAATAACAGTGGGACAAGAGGAAAAGAAAATAGAGGAAAGCACTAGGAGGCAAAAGACATTTATAGAGGTCTAAATACAGACAAGTATATAGGTAAATACATTTATATATAATGATAGGGAAATGGATTTATGTACATATGGTTTTTACAAATTAAGGCAGCAGACTGAGATTGGCCTCCACTCAAGTACTCCCTCAACACAATAACACCTTGTTCTACTAAACTGGCACTCTGTGATGCTCGTTCTCCCAAAACATTTGCTGAAGACACAATGGGTGCTTCAGCAAATGTGGTGAAGAAAGCTGATGGCGCCTGGCTATTGAAAAATATAGTGTCTGGGGTCTTAAAGACTTAAACAAGCGGTCATCTCACTGAGAAGCAACAAAACCCAAATGGAAGAAGCATACCAGCCTGTGTGAACATGAGATGTCAATGGGATTAGGTACCAGGCTTCCAAGACCCCAAACAAAGCAAAAAACATCATATTGATGCAAATGAGGAAGGCAGAATGGAGACACAAAGCCAATGTGTAGTCAATTGGACATCCCCTTTCAGAGGGGTCACAAAGATAAGCCAATCAGTATAGCACTGACAAAGCATACAACTTTCCTCTAATTCTTTAATGCTTCACCACCACCCCTGCCCCACTATCGTGACCCCACCTCTACCTTACACTTTTGGCTAGACCAGAGCCTTTACACTGATGCAGATAAGAGCTTACAGCACAGAGAATCCAGGACACATAAACCCCTTAGGATCAATGTATCAATACCAGGAGGGTAGGGGACTGTGGGGAAGTAAGAGAGCACTAATCACAATGATAGGAGGGACCATAGAAAAGTGGGTGAAGGGAGACAATGGCAGGAGTAAGACATGAAAAATAACTTATAAATTATCAAAGATTCATGAAGGGGGGGGGGCAGGGAGGGAGGGAAAAATGGAGAAGCTGATACCAAGAACTAAAGTAGAAAGAAATGCTTTGAAAGCAATGAAGGCAACATGCGTACAAATGTGCTTGACACAATGGATATATGTATGGATTGTGTATGGATTGTGTTAAGAGTTTTAAAGTCCCCAATACAATGATTTAACAAAAAAAATTACAGTCTTGAAAATTCACAGAGGCAGTTTCTACCCGCCCTATAGACTCAACGTGAGTTAGCATTAACTTGATAATGAGTTTGTTCGTTTGCTTCTTTGCTTTTTTAGCTTATCAGAACCAGACTCTGAATCTTTCTACCTTGACTCAGCCAGAGCACTGTTTTTCCAAGACAGTGCTTAGATAGATGTCACCAAGTGGTCTCTAAGACCCACTAACCTTTCTCTGTTCCTGGTATGTTCATACCAATGATTATAGCCAAGCCCTGTTTCTTGTGTTTTGCTTTGAAATGATTTTAATTCCCTGAGGAAAATATTTTATTTCCAAATTCTTGGGACAACTAACAACCCCTTCATTAGTCAATGTCTTTTTTTTTTTTTCAGAGTCCTCCCTTTTAGTTTCTGGGTTCATTAGAGCCTTTACTTCGTTTTCATTTTCAATGTAATTTGGATTTGGGGAGTGGGTGTCTTCTGCTTGTTTAATCTCTGTTCTTTTGTATTGGTTCTACATGTTAAAAGTCTACAAATAGCTCTACTTTCTGCCTTAAGTTTAGAACTGTGTTCAGCATCACCACATATTCCTTTGTGGAGGCTACTCTTTATTCCAGTTCTTACTTTAAGCATTCTTAAAACTCTTACCATAGTTTTTTTTTTTAAACCATATGTGCAGGTCCAGGTAGACTAAAGAAACAAATTCTCAGACACACTCTACATGTATAAAGGAGGGCTTCATATACAAGAGCAATTGTACATTGAGACCACATCCAAGTCCAGTCCAGATCAAGTCCATAAGTCTGATGTTAGTCCATATGTCAGATACCAATCTATAGAGTCCTCTTAAGACTCATGAAACACATGCAATGACCCTGAATGCAGGAGGTTCACAGGCCAGGTGGGTGGAAAGTCTTGTGGATATGGTGGCATTGTAAGCTTCTCAGATCTGGCAGTGGTCTCCACATAGCTTCTTTGGCTCCAGAGAGCTGGCTTCATCAGTATCTCTCCATGTGTCTTCTCCACAGGGATAGTTCTCAGGGAGTGAGGGGAAAGAGAGAGAGAGAGAGAGAGAGAGAGAGAGAGAGAGTGTCTCCCACCTTCCAGGAGGAATACCAGAGTTCTCAGAATCCTCAAGAGAAGACCATGACCACACAGAGGCCTCATTGACTCTGAAGAAGGCTAGACTGCACTTCTTCAGTCTGAATTCTCAAATTGACACCAGATTATGTAACTACCACACCATTTCTTTCCTTTAAGCACAGGTGACAGCATGTGGCGGGAGTCTTTGTGTGATACAGAGCGAATGTTTGAGGCCGCTGACTGAAAGGTTGGAAGTCTGAGCTTACCCTGAGGTGCCTTGAAAGAAAGTTCCGCCAATCTGCTTCTGAGAACTCAGCATTGAAAACCCTGTGGAGCGCAGTCTTACTCTGAGACACCCAGGGATCCCTGAATCAGCAGTTATTTCGTTTCTTATGTTTTTGGTTTTTTCATAGTAAGTGGTAGAGTCAGTGCTCAGAGGTCACCTCTGCTGCTCATCTGCCCTCAAACTCTTCATTCAGGAGGATTTGTTGATAGGAACTGGTCCTGGCGTATGCACTGCCGAATCTGCTTTAGCGTTGCAATGTTTTCTTACCTCAACTTATTTAAGTGATCTTCCTCTTCTTCGGCTTCTTTCTTCTGTCTTAGACTGTTTTTGTTTTTCTCTCTCAAGACTCAAGGTTTAAAAGGACAGCTAGGTTACTCCAACTTCTGTGAAAGCCAGCGGTAGAACAGAAAGTCACAGCCATGGACTAACTGAAGTAAACCATAAAACTAAGACCCAGAGATGTGGAAGCATCTGAACGCATGGATCCGGGGGCTTTCCCTCTGTGAGTTTTCAAGGGTGGGGCTCTGTAAAGCGGCTGCCTGGGGAGAAAGAGAAGCCCACAGAGTCTTTTGTTGTGAGACAGCTACAAGGTGGAGTCAGGATAGACTTCCTCAGAGTCAAGGGGCTGCTTCCCAGGAGGGGTACCAAGGACCCCCCTGCAACACCCCCCTGAACTTCAGGGGGTACCGGAAAAGCTGCTTTGGATGATGAATTCCCAACATTTCACTCTGCTTGTTTTTGGCTTTGAGATGTGACTGTTTGCATGAAAGCATTCGTCATGGTATGGCAAATGTAATGATAGAAAGATACGTGGTTCGGGCTGAGCCCCGGGGGCGTAGTGGTTGTGCGCGGGACTGCGGCCCACTGGGACGGAGGTTCAATTCTAGCAGTGGGGCTGGGCCTCCTACTCCCACCACCGGAGAGCAGTGATGCCCCTCCCCCCGCAAAAAAAAAAAGAAAGATACATGGTTCATTCACTTGATAACAGTGAAATTATCATTGAGGTCTCTCGCCAGCCTTAGAAAGTAGTTAACCTGCGGAAAGCGTATGGCGCTGGCAGAGTGCAGTTTCTGTCTTGGCTCCGGGGAATTGACCGCCTGCAAAAACAGGGCTGGGTTGGGAGTTCAGTGATTCCTTTGTGGGTTCTTACTGCCTCCATCTGGTTTGTCGCAGATACCGTTTCTTAGAATCGATGGCTTTCAACCACCTACCTTGATGCAACAGAATGGAACAATAATGGGATTTTTCACAAAAATTTGGAAGATATACGTACACATGCATGCACATACTTGAATATGAATATTTCAAAGAAATATTCTTTGAACAGAGCCCCACCCTTGAAAACTCACAGAGGGAAAGCCCCCGGATCCATGCGTTCAGATGCTTCCACATCTCTGGGTCTTAGTTTTATGGTTTAGTTCAGTTAATCCATTGCTGTGACTTTCTGTTCTATCGCTGGCTTTCACAGAAGTTGGAGTAACCTAGCTGTCCTTTTAAACCTTGAGTCTTGAGAGAGAAAAACAAAAACAGTCTAAGACAGAAGAAAGAAGCCGAAGAAGAGGAAGATCACTTAAATAAGTTGAGGTAAGAAAACATTGCAACGCTAAAGCAGATTCGGCAGTGCATACGCCAGGACCAGTTTCTTTGAACATGGATCTGTTCAAAGTTGATTGGGGCTCCTGGCATCGCTGGGTGTTACAGAGTAGACTTGCTCCCTTGGGTTCTTTACTTCGCTCCGGTCTTTACTGGAAGCAAATCACAGGGCTGTTCCCTTCCGGACCAGCTGGAGAGGTTTCAACTGCCAACCTTCAGGTTCATGGTCACGGCAAACCGTTTGCACCAACTAGGGACCTACATATTTGTATGCTGATCGTTTAACAAAGGATTTACAAGCAGGCGTTTCTGTCTACTTGTAGTTTCATAATAGGTTAGCCAAACCTGAGATTTTCTTTCTAGCGTCTCTACCAATGGCCTATCCTACAGCAATATCTCAGGATGATAGTTTCCTTTTAGAAAAATCATAATCAGTCGTTCATTTTTAGACTGGATCAGGTTTACAATAGCATCAAACTCTGCCCCCCACCCTCCCAGGCACATGGCCGCATTGTTCCACGTTGACCAAGTTGACTTTTAATCTCTAAAACCTACTGTTCTAAGAGAAACGACAACTAGCTCTCATTATGGAGCAAACAGTTCACCGGCTTACCATAGAGTTTGGAGGTTCAAGTCAAACCAAAAGCACCTCGGGAGAAAAGTCTGGCAATCCACCCCTCTGTACCCCACTCTCCGCCACCAAAAAAAAGGGCACAATTCCATTCTGACACACAGGAGGTCAACAGCAGGTGGAACTGATAACATAAATTAATGCCACTTGTAGAACAAAACCAGAAGGTGTAAGAAGCAGAGAAGGAGTCCATGGAGCTAGAATGTGAGACTGATAAGATTCTAGGGGGAGGTCTGGGAAAGTCTGCGATTGTACTACTCATACCCGGGGGCAGGGGGGCTGGGAGCCTCCAGCATCTGGTGGAGTCAACAGAAAGGAGAGAGAGAGTGTTTGCCCCAGTTAAATCTATGAGGGTCATGTGTGTGTGTGTGTCTGCTTGTCTGTGTCCGCTTACCTACCTACCGCTCATCAATCTTTGTCAAATGTGAAGAATAAAAGTGAAAAAGTCTGACGTCTCAGTTCACTGACATAACCACTGTTTGCAATTTGATGTTGTCTCCTTATGAATTCACATGGTTCATTGGGACATAAGTGGGTTTTTGAAAATAGGCCATTGGAAGGCACCATGAGAGTTCACAGTCTTGCCCAAACAGTATCGACGGGTGTCTTGTCCCCAGAGAAGCAACCCCCAAGCCAATTTTTTTTCATGTCACCTAGATACAGGTACTTTATTTATAAATATTTAGATTAATAACATTTTGCCATATCAAATGAAGAGTACAGCAGTCTAAATAAAGCTTTCTGTCACAAAAACCACTTCAGGTCCACTAAAATTAGCTTTGGGAATCAGGGTATTGCACTTTAGTTTGATTGTTACCTTAGTACCCAGTGGGTGATGGGTTTGTCTTATTTTGTAAATATGCACACATGCCAGCAGGTCATGGTCTTTTGGAAACTGGTCATGATTCCTTATGATGCAACAGGGTAAGCAAAATGGATCACTCTAAGTCTCTCGAACAGAATACCAATGCTCTTCAGGAATCTTGTTTTGTGAAAAGCTTAAAGACAAAAAACTTAAAGACAAAAATAAAAATGCTCTCACAAATTAATCAAATCCTACTGTCTGCACATTCCGGGTTTGGCTTTTATTTGACATTGAAGGTACAATACTCTTGTACTATAAGCCAGCAAAACCAATTTTT
>PVJH01039369.1:0-16476 GCA_004026705.1 Nesogale talazaci
AAGTGATCCCTTGGGGGTTACCTGGAGTTTGGATCCCTCTTTGTGAGATGCTCAGCACTGATCTCACCTGAGCGTCACCACCGGGTCTCCTGAAACAACTGAATCACGACACAGGTTCCCTGGGTGTTGACGACAGCCAATACCCTCGCCTGGTAGCCCAAAGCTCTGTGGCTGCCTGCAATGGCCTCAGAAGGCAGGCTTGGCAAACTCCTTCCCCCAAACCAGCCACCGAGCTCCCCGTGGGGCACAGTCCCACTCTAGACACCCCTGAAGTTGCCGTGTGAACAATCGGCTGCTCCTGCAGGGAGATTTGAGCCCAAGAGAGATTTTCCTGAAAGGAAAGCCCTGAAAGGCTGGGAGAGGTTGTGCTTGGAGCAGAAGTGAATTGGAGAATGGTGGTGAGGTTTCTGGAGACCAGAAGGGGCAGTGCTGACAAACCTTGGCTTGCTCATCAAAAGTTTGCAGGTTCGAACCTACCCACTGTCCACGGGAGAAAGACGTGGCTGCCTGCGTCCTGCAGGATTTGCCCCTTGAAAACCCTATAGGGCAGTTCTTGGGGGGGGGGGGCGGGGGGAAGGCACTGTCTGGCAGAGTGGATGCAACTCCATGGCAGTGGGGTTTGGAGATGTTCCACCTCGTTCTTGTATGATTGTGTGTGAGCAGAGGGTCCTTCTCTGCCCCTTTTTGCTTTTCTCCGAAATCCCTCTGGGGGCTTCTGTCCTCCCCCTCCCTTCCAGCATGGACATTATTGCCAATTGCCTTGAAGTCCACTCTGATTCATGGGGACCAGGGTGGGGGGGGTCAGTATGCCCCCCCCCCCCGCCCCCGGGGTCATTAATGGCTGATTTCATGGAAATGGATTGCCAGACCTGTCTTCTGCACCGCTCTGCGTAGATTCAAACACAGACTTCCCATGAGCAGTCAAGGATGTGAACGCTTCGCACCAGCCAGGCTATCCTTTCCTATTTCGCACCAGCCCTGGCCAAGTGGTTTGAAACACAACCATCCTCCCCCCCCCCCCCCCCCCCCGCCTTTTTTGGATAGAATAAAACCAAATCCAAACCTGACTTTGGTTGGATCACGCCACGAGGGCTCCCGCTGATGCCTTGGGCTCATTGGAAATTAGCACTTTTCCCCTGGGGCTCTGCCAGCTGTGTGCCAAATGAGAGCCACACTCAAAAACCCCCTGCCCTCAAATCCATGCTGACTCACAGTGACCCCAATGAGGCAGGCTGGAACTGCCCCCTGTGGGCTTCCAGGACTGAACGGGAGCAGAAAGCCCTGTCTGTCTCCTTCGGGGCTGATTGGTCTTGAACAGCTGTTAGCAGTCTAACTCTTAACCAAGTGTACAGGAACAAGCAGTCTTCTCTCTCTCTCTCTCTTTCCGCCCCTCCCAGGAGAGGCTGGTGGGTTTAAATGACTGACCTTGCCGCTAGCAGCCCCTGCCTAGCACCCCAGGCCATCAGGGTGCCTCAAGTACTTGTTCAACCTAAGGCAGGGAGACCAATTACCCCCTCCACCCACCCCGACCTTGCACACACCCTCTCCTGGAATGAAGCCCATTCCCACTTCCTTGGTGTCCCTGAGTCAGGGAGCAGTGTCCCCCAGGTAAGGGGACAGCAGGCAGGGGCTGGCAGCTGGTGTCTGTGTGCGGTTGGAGAGGGAGAGACTTTGCAGGCAGCAGACAGTCTATGTCCATGTGAAGGCTTTGACATTTTGCAGACCCCTGGACTCCTGGAACCCACACCGGAGGCCAGTGGATTGGGCACTCGGGCAAGGTACCACCCCTGGTGTCAAGCTGTAGGTTAATGGCAAAGAGGCCCAGTTTGAAGTGGTTAAAGTGCTGGCTGTATGTCAAAAACTCAGCCAATTGACCCCTGCCGCTGCTGCTCTGTGGGAGACAGAGGCCGGGTCTGTAAAAATTCACAAGCTCAGAAACCCATGGGAACAGTTCTACTTTGTCGAGGCACCGCTCATCTGAATCGACTTGAGGGCAGTGAGTTTGGAACTTCATGATAAAGAAATCTCCCTCACTAAGGCTAAGGGGCCAATCTCCAAATCTGTGAACTAGATTTAAGGAGGCAAATGGCTAAGGTTGCTTTCCTCAACCCCTTGGCATATGTTTTGAGATCAGAAGAGTGGTCTGGAGGAAGGGTGATGACGGCGGTGGTGGTAGCAGTGGTGGTGGTGGCGGTGGTGTGTGTCTATTTCCAAAATGACATAAGTAGAGTCCAAAGCCCCTCTGATCAAAGCTGAAAGAATGGCCATGCCCGGCGCCCCCACAAGCTCCCTGCACTGACATCATCCTTCGGCCAGGCTGGCTAGCACTCCTCTTCAAGGCTGCTGCATCATCGAATTGACCGCACGGAAACCCACTGCGTGGAGTCATTCACGGCCACGCTCAGTCACTCATTCACAACGCATGGTCATCGTGTCTATGCCGTCTCGACCCCACAGGACAGAGGAAGAGAGGAGTCTGTCGCGGGGGTTTCTGAGACTGGACATCTTCCCGGGGCTCCACAGCCTTGACAGCCTCTCCTGGAACCTTGTGGTTGGCAGTCCAGCAGGTAACCCACTGCGCCACCAGGCTCCCATCGAGGGAGATGTCACAGAAACCTGTCTTGTGAGACAGCGCTCTCTGCTGACCACCCAGAGTGAGGAAGTCCCACCATGCCCTCTATGTTCGGCCCCTGTGTGCACATCCTCTCCAAATGCCCCCTCATGCCATCTCAGCAATGCTGACTCGGAGCGATCCTCTAAGACAGGGTGAGAGTGCCTTTGTGTGGTCCTGACTCTGTAATTCTTTGCTGGAATAGAAAGCCCCGTCTTTCTCCCACAGAATGCCTGGTGGTTTCGAACTTGTGGACCTTGCAAGTTGCAGCCTGACACATGACCGCTGTGTCACCAGGGCTTCTTGCATCAGCATGCTCCATTATTATTAGTAGTAGTAGTAGTCGTAGTAGTAGCAGCAGAACCCCACGAGGACATCCAGGTTCAATCAGTCAGGCCCTCCAGAGGAGTTTGATGCTCTTCCTGGATGCCTACTGTGGGCACATGTTAAAAAAAAAAAAAGACCAGCATTCTCTCTGCCTGCCCCCCCACCCCACCCCGGCAATGCCCCACATAGCCTTTCTTCCCTCTTCAGAAGGAGCAGTCATAACTACTCATTGCTTTTCATGGAAGGCCAATTCTGATCGAAAGCAGAAAGTCGGGTGTCTGGGCACAGAAAATTTCGCGACACGCTCCTCCTTCCAGAAGGTTCTACTCTGAATGACTGCCCACCCGGGGAATCCACCTGATCTCTCTGAATAAACCGAGGCTGCCCTCAAAGGATGATGGGGCTTCCCGGGTTTCGTCAGAGTGGGGAGATCTTGGAATCTACCCCATGAGTTTTTTGAAGCTTTCTCCCAGACCCGAGCCGCTCTGATCACATCCCATTTGGGTGCTGGCGTGGCGGTGTGGAATGGGGATAAAGAGAAGTTGCAGAGAGGACACACCAGCCCGGGCCAAGGGGAGCAAGGAGAAGCGCTACCATGGCCCAGTCTGCCAGATTCTCTCTCTTTCGTGCGGCGTGGGATTGCTCGTGCTCACCCGCCCCAAAATAAACGAATGAATGGATTCATAGCAGGCAAGGAAACAAAATACACGAGTCCATATTGTAAAATGGAATAATCCGACTTAATCTTGCGTGAAAAACCAACCTAAATACAAAAGGGAGTAACGCGCGGTGGAAAATCGAAGCACCAAATTAAGCGGTTGGAAAACATGGACTAGCATGTGCGTTGGGCACTTGTACGCAGATGTGCTCAGGGCTGCCTGGGAATTGGAGTGTTATTTTCTTCACTCGAGTGGCTCTAAGATCTCACTCTTCATCAAAACAGGAGCCCCCAGAACGCTGGCTTGGGGAGAAAAGCGTCATCTCCTTATCTCCTTCCGTACATTTTCTGCACGACGATGTGGCGGCATATGCCACGGGGCCCTTCTCAATGCCACTCCCACTCACCAAAGTCCAGATCACGTTGGGCTAAAAGTCCCACCCGCTGCAGGACAGAGTCCAGGGCAGGGGTGCTCAAAGGGTGTGAGAAGTCATTGAAAACAAAGCTCATTCTCACTCCTGTCAAGTCCATGTTGATTCATAGTGACCCCAGAGAGAAGGGTGGAACTCTCACTCTTCATGGGACTAGAAAACCTCATTTTCCTTTTGGGGAGCACCTGGTGGTTTTGAACTGCTGATCTCGTGGCTCACAGCCTGACCTACTACATCATCGGGGTTCCTCGGACATTCGGGGCTCATGCTTGGCCACCCGAGGCTTCCCACGGCTTCAAGAGGATCCCAGGAATAAGAGAGGATGGGTCTGGGCTTAAAGCAAGCCACTTGCCCCCACGTCCCTTTCCAGCTCAAGCTGACAGCGTGTGCGTCAGAGGAGCAGGAACTGCGGAAGGCATGCTCAGCCTGCGCGTTGTGCACGTAGGTCACAGTCCATGAGCAAAAGGCTTAACGGCCGGTCTACCCAGGGGCTTGGGACAAAGCCCGCCTCAGAGAACTTTGGACTTTCCTCCTGGCCGCCCCGACCCTCCCATCCAACAAGACAGAAGCCATAGAGACAGAAGGGCTGCAGAGAGGAGAGCGGGTGGTGGGGAAGATGCGGAGGTGGGTGGCTGCGACGGTTACCCACTGGGCTGCTAACTGCAGGGTCAGCAGTTCAAACCCAGCAGCAGGAGAAAGACCGACCAGACTTTCAACTCCTTCAGAGAGTGCATGTGTTGGAAACTCACAGCGGCAGGTCTCTCCTCTCAGAGGGTTTCTAGGATCGGCACTGACACCATGCCAGGGAGAATCTTAAGTCCCATCCATCACCCTTTGGCCTTGCCCTGCCTACCAAGTTGACATGTGTCCATTTCCTGTGTGCCCTGGCGGTTTCCAAGCAAAGCGGTGCTTGGGACAGGAATACAACGGATAGCGGCAGCCATGTGGGCAGCTCTTTATCTAGCTGTCCTTTGATTTCCAGAGTTCTCCTGCAAAGGGTTAACCAGGAGGGAAATGGATATAGAAGCACATTTAGATCCCTCTAATAAACCCTAAATGAAGGACTACTTTTGAAGGGCAGAGTATACTATGCTATCTTGATTAAAAAATGATTCCTAATACTTTTGATTCATGCAAGCTGTCCCAAGACAGCAAATAGACTCAACCTAGTCATACAGCAAAAACATAATTTAAAAAAAAAACCAATAAAAATATATCTATAATCTGACACTGAAATGCATCATTCACTATCTCATGAAACATGTTCAACCTGATCTGCATCAGACGTGGTTCTATTATATCAGGAGTGCTGGGGGCACCCGGGGGTAAGCATTGGGTTACTAACACAGAATCTGAGGTTCACATTCCACTGGAGAAGGTGGGGTTGCATGCTCCCATAAAGAGTGACCCCCTTGGGGACCCTATAGAAGGTCTCAAGTGGATACCATGAGCCGGAATCCACTCAAGGGCAGTGGTACTTGGGTTCGATCCACTCGATCTCATGATGATACTGGGGACAAACCAGAATCAGGAGAACTGCAACCAGAATGGCTCTCAGAAGCATGGAGGGTGAGAGGCCAGCTGCCTAGCTTTGGACGTGGCCTCTGAAAAGACCACTCACTAGCGATGACCACCCAGGACACGGGGATTAACATGAGAGATGGTCAGCAGAAATGAGGGCACTCTTCCATGGGACGGAGTGACACGTCAGACGTGACAACACACCCGCCCATGCCAATGACCAGGAGAAGGTGGTCTGTCCTGCTGTGTCTCAGGTCAGAGCCATAGGCCCACTCACGACAGCTACAACGGTGCGGATCACAGAAAGGGAGGACCTAGAGGGAAGCAAAATTCTTACCACCCAGCAATCAGATTTCAAAGCTGCCCGCTCTTCGACAATCTGTGTCCTTTCTATGATTCCCTGTAACAACCGAACAAAACATTCTCACCTGGTTTTTCTGAGAAACCTAAAGGTACCTGCAAGTTGGACTCATTCAATGGGGTTGCTAAGCTCTAAAGGGACTCAGAAGATGTCTTCACCCAGTGGGGGGTCCTCCATTCCTGTGAGCACCCCCATCATGCACCCCCTCCCCCATTTCCAGTTCCTCATGTGATGGATGGTGTCCCTTAGACTCAGATACCTCAGCCATCCTGGACTCAGATGAATCATCCACAAAGGTCATGGCTGATGACATCTGCAGTCAGGTTTTGACTTGGACTGTTTGTGAGCACTTTGGGGATAGGTATTTTTGCCTTGAACACTCTCAGTTGGTGAGCACTCCTCCTTCTGGAAGTCTGTGGCTGTGAGAGTGGGTGTCCACTTTCTTGCGGGGCCCCTCTGGGTGGACTCAAACCACCCATCTGATGATGAGCTGCCGAGTTCTTTCACCGTGTACACCACCCAGTGCCTTCTGACCAGGATAAGCCCTGTGTGCAGCGAGGAAAACCACAGGGTTTTCCCAGGCTCCCCCTGCCTGTTTTGAAGCAGATCAGGAGGGCTTTCTTCCTCAGCACTGCTACATGGACTAGAACCACCAACCACACCGTTAGCAGCTAAACACGTTAACTGTTTCTACCACTTAGGGCCTGCTTGCAGCTCACAGGCAAACAAAACAAAATCATCAACCCAAACCCACAGCCATCCGGTCCATTCTTACTCATGGTGACCCCACAGGACACCGTAGAACTGCTTCCCAGGGTTTCTGAAACCGTCCGGCTTTATAGGAGCAGACAGCCTCTTTTTTTCCTTGAGGAGCGGCTGGTGGGCTTGAACCTCCAACCATGTGGTTAGCAGCCCTGTGTTCATTCCAGGGCACTACTAGGGCTCCTTGCGTGCAGCCCAGAACAGCTCACATGAGGCAGTGTGTCGCTCCTATGAGCGTTCTTGGATCCAGACCTGGAACGGAAGCATAGGGCACGGAGTTGAGCCACGTGGGCTGCGGTTACCTGGATAGAGGTCGGGTCCTGGCCCTGGGGAGCATCCCAGGGTTCTGTCCACGGTGGCGGCGGCATCCCGAGGGGAGGCGGCCGGTTGCAGGGGCTGCACACTGAGGCAGTCAGAAAGCAGGTCTGGGTGGAGCTCCGAGCTGGATCGCAACTAAGGGAAGGAGAAAACCAAACAGAAGGTGGGTGCTTGGACACAGGCTTCATTGCAGTTCGCCCCACCACTCAGCATCAAGCAGCACCTAGGGGTCACGCTCTGAGCTTAGCACCCTCCCCAAACCCCAGGGTTGACAATGGGCCACTTCTTGGTCTTTGCGACACCTGGCAAAAAACAGCATTGTGACTGGAGAGGGGTTTGACTTCTGCCCTCGATAGTCCCACCCCAGGAACCCCACTTCCAGTCTATCCCCTTATATACGCTGTGTCATGGCGCCACAAGAAACACCATGCACAGCTTGGTAACAGGCATCCACACCATTTAGATCTTCGTGTGTGCACACCAGCGCTCCAAGTAATGATAAACTGTTAATGCTAGGGTGGGAAAGAGTCGAAAGTGGTCTGATCGCTATGCAAAAAGACAGTGGGTAAGCTCAGTGTCACTGAGGAACGAAAATCACAAGGGAAGGTTCAGTTACCGGAACACCCTCACCTTCTACGTCTACATACCCATAGTCCTGTAAAAAACATCCTGGAATAGATTTGTCACTAACACTGAAAATATGGCTATCAGCTTCATCGGTCAGAGCATAAAAATGGATTTGATCGTACTGTGACCACATGAAAACAGTTACAAACAGGGCTGGAGTCTCCATACTTACTCAACAAATATCTGTTGAGCATTAGTCTTCTGGGCCCAAGGACCACTGCCTTTATGACAGCCTTGGAAACTCAGAGGAACAATTCTGCCCTGTCCTGTGGGGTCCTGTGTGAGTTGGCATTGACTAGATAGCAGGGAGTTTGGCTTTTGTTTTTCATTTTGGACGCTCAGGAGAAGAACAGAGGGAGGAGCTGCAATCTATTTGATTTTAACTGGTGGCAATTCCATTGGTATCAGAAAGGAACAGTGCTCCCCGGAGCGCTCAAGAGATGGTATGTTCGAAGTAGATTGCCAGGTCTTCTTCTTGGGTTCTTCTGAATGAACTTGAACCCCTGACCCCCCTCTTAACAAGTGATTGCATTTAATGTTTACACTACTCAGGGTCTTCCCACCGTCATGGCAGACAGCATTGTTGATAGTGATGCCAGCAAGTTGGGAAATGTTCTAAATGTCCACAGTTAGGGCTAGTAAATTAGCTCACACCTCTTTGATGGAAAACTGTGCACTCGTTAGCATGATGCTAATGTCCAAAGCATCAATGATACCAGACTCACTGGTCGGAAAGAGGTGGGTGGAGACTTTCCCCCCACCTCCACCCTGCCAAGACTATGGCCTTTCATCCTCCAAAGCACAGGCAGGATGAGAAGAACAGAAAGACTAGGGAGGTGTGAATCATTGATCACTGGAGATGAGGGGCAGCATGTGCCCAAGGCAAAGTTCAGCAGGGTCAGGAGGGAAAGAGGAGTGGAAACAGGAGACTCAGGGAGGAGAGGGGTCAGTAAGGAAAGGTGACATCGAGGGATTGCAGTGGATGAGATGAAACAAAATGTGCATGGATCATTGACTGGAAAACTGATGATCTGCTCTGTAAACCTTCACCTCATCCATATCATAAAATTAAAAATAAACGATGTCGGGGCTGAGCCCCGGTGGCGTAAGTGGTTGAGTGCGGGACTGCGGCCCACGGGCTTGGCGGTTCAAATTCAGCAGTGGCTGTCAGGAGCAGCACTGGGTAGCTCTCACGACCACCAGAAGGCAGTGATACCCCCACACACAAAAATAAAGAAAACAAATGATGTCTATACTACAACCAAAGCACAAAATTATATACAGGCAGTCCCCAATTTATAATAGGATTCCATCTCATGCCTCCGTCATCAATTAGTTCCCACGTTTTGAAGCACTCAACATCAAATTCTCTCTCGGCTCTCAC
The DNA here is from genome assembly GCA_004026705.1 of Nesogale talazaci. Lineage (NCBI taxonomy): Eukaryota > Metazoa > Chordata > Mammalia > Afrosoricida > Tenrecidae > Nesogale > Nesogale talazaci. Next base: position 9,001 of record PVJH01039369.1, read on the forward strand.
TAGTTTCTGAGACTATGATTCTGCAGGGGAGTAGGAAGTGTTGGTTTTCTCCTGAAGAGCTGGCTGGTGGTTTCAAACTGCTGCCCTGGTGCACAGAAGCCCAAAGAATAACCACATGTCACTAAGGCTCCACAGTGGTCATTCCTGTCTGTCTTTTATTGTTAGCTTCTCTATAAATTGAACCCCACCCACCAACCCATCAGTTGGGTGGCAAGTATTTCTTAGATTTCAGAAAGATCTTTGCCCATGAATATGAAATAGCACAGAGAACCTTAGTTCGAGGGGGGCACATTCAAAATGTGTGGCAACTGAGACATGAGTATATTATAATTGCCTTAGCTTTGGCCCTTTGGGATCTCTGACTTAGCATGTTTGTATCTTTTAAAAAAGTCATTTTATTGGGGGCTCATACAATTCTTATTGCAACCCATACATCTATGTCTTGCATGTCAAGCACATTTGTGCATTTGTTGCCCTCATCATTCTCAAAACATTTGCTTTATACTTAAGCCCTTGATACCAACTCCTCATTTTCTCCTCCCTCCCCACTTCCCTTTTCCTCATGAACCCTTAATAACTTATAAATTATTTTTATTCTGTCATATCTTACACTGTGTGATGTCTCGCTTTACCCACTTCCCTGTTGTCCGTACCCCAGGGAAGAAGTTAAATATAGATACTTATAATCAGTTCTCCCTTTCTACCCTGCCTTCCCTCCACCCTCCCAGTATCACCACTCTCACCACTGGTCCTAAAGGATCATCTGTCCTGGATTTCTCATGTTTCTAGTTCCTATCTGTATCAGTGTACATCCTCAGGTCTAGCAGGATTTGTAAGGATCATGATAGTGGGGAGGAAGAAGGATTGAAGAACTAGAGAAAAGTTGTATGTTTCATCATTGCTACACTGCACCTGACTTGGTTTGTCTCCTCCCTGTGACCCTTCTATAGGGAATGTCCCATTGCCTACAGATGGGCTTTGGTCCCCAATATATACTCCCCCACATTTACAATGATGTAATTTTTAGTTCTTTGATGCCTGATACCGAGTCTCTTAGACACCCTGTGGTCACACAGGCTATTGTACTCCTTCCACGTGGACTTTGTTGCTTCTGAGCTAGATGGCCACTTGTTTATCTTCAAGTCTTTAAGACCCCAGGTGCTATATCTTTTGATAGCCGGGCACCATCAACTTCCCATTACTGATAACGCTCAGTGCAGACATAAGTCCATCTCTGCTTCCCATTACTGATAACTCGGAGCAGCAGTTCTCATCCTGTGGGTGGCTACTCCTTTGGGGATTGAACGACCCTTTCACAGGGGTTGTCTGATTCATAATAGTAGCAAAATTACAACCATGAAGTAGCAATGGAAGTAAATGTATGGTTGCGGGGTGGGGGTGGGGTGTCACCACAACATGAGGAACTGTATTAAAGGGCCTAGGCCTTAGGAAAGTTGAGAACCACTGCCCTGGAGAATCACAGCTCTCAGAACTTCGCTCTCACCTAGACCCCTAGGAAGCGAGAAGGCCTGTGCCGGCCTCTAAGACCTTGTCGTTCATTTCCATGGATTTGCCTCTGGCTAGTGGTGACCTCTGTCTATAGAACAAAACACTGTCGTCATCTTCATGCTTGTGGGTGCAACTCGGTCCACTGTTGTGATTTTAGTGTGAATCCAGCTTGGGCAGGGCCACCTTGATTTTATTCTCACGCACACTCGACTTGACCGAATGTGATGCTCTTTTCTCGCAATTGGACCTTGCTGATGCCCTGTCCAAAACAAGGGAGCAGTCTGGCCAAACTCATTTCTCAAGTGCCCGCCAGTTGCGTTTCTCCCAAGACTGGCTTAGTGATCCTTCAGGAGGTCCACAGCGCATTCAATGCTCTTTCCTATCGCCACACACAAATACACCCTTCTTCTCCTCTCTTCCCTTGTTACTGTTCAGCTATTACATGCACATGAGATGACTGAAAAGGCCCATGCGCATCTTCGTTCTGGAAGTGACACCTTTGCTTTCCAGAATTTCAGAGTCTTTTGCAGAAGATCTTGCCCAAGACAACATGTTTGGTCTCTTGACTGCCACTTCCATGGGCCTTGGTGACTGATCCAAGTAGAATGAGATTGTTGATAGCTACAATTTCCTCTCCAAACACCAAGTACTTGACGCACTCACCGATGAAGGTCAAAGACAGCGCCTTTCAGTATTAAGAACCATAGACATGCTCTTGTCTAGCAATTGTCAAACAGGCAAGAGGGAGGCACATGGTAGAATCTTCTGGGAGGTATTGTCTTTCAGTAGCATAGTTTTATTTCTTTTTTTTGGGGGGGGGGCATCACTGCTCTCTGGTGGTGGGAGTAGGAGGCCCAGCCCCACTGTTGGGATTGAACCTCCGTCCCATTGGGCTGGAGTCCCGCGCATAACCACTACGCCACCGGGGCTCAGCCCAATGCCTTTGTCTTCTTCTTTTTTTGGGGGTGGGGTGGGGTGGGGAGGAGTAGCATAGTTTTATAGGTGAAGTGGAAAGTCTAACTCTTAGAAAACCAACTGCATATCATAGAAATCAAAGGTATCTTCTTAGCTGTTAGGAATGTCAATAAAGATAATAGGACGCTTCCCAGTAGCACAGATTTTCTAACCAGGTCATGCATCGCAATTGCCCCAGTCTCAGAGCACCTGAGGATACCTGACAGGGTCACCAGGGCTCCTTTCTCCTATGGAAAACCAAAAACACGAACCCCCAAGTGCCCAACCAACCCTAAACTCACTGCTGCCGCCAGCTGATGCAGGGTCATAGTGACCTTGCAGAGCAGAAAAGAACTACCCCTGGGAGTTTCTGAGACTATAACTCTTTCCGGGAGTAGAAAGTCTGGTCTTTCTTCCAAGCAATGACTGGTGGTCTCAAGCTGCAGACCTTGTGCTGAGCGTAACCACTCTGCCACCAAGCTCTGTCTGTTTGTGAGTCTTCATGGAGAGTAGCTCAGAAGTACGGAGAGGAGAGGAAGCACGCACGGCAAGGACCTCTCCTCCTGTACCTGTGTGGACCAAGTACCCCTATGTATATCAGAGCAGAATTCTCTACTGCAGGGCTTTCGGTTGCTGATTGGGAGTCGTGGGGGTGGAACCGATCACCAGGCCTTTCTTCCGCAGCATCTCTGGGTAGATTCTAACAGCCTACCTTCTCAGCCAAACGTGTGAGCCATCTGCCCTCATTGCCACAGTCCGTGCTGACTCACCATGACCCTATAGGGGCCCTATAGGACAGAGTAGAACCAGCCCTGTGGGTTTCTGAGATCGTAGATCCTCTGGGGGCAGAAAGTCGTGTCTCTGGGCTTCGAGATGTTTTGGAATAATCCTGTTATCTTTCCGTTCCGTTTTTCATGTGAACTTTCTGAAGCCTCCTTGGGACTGGTTGCACCAACTCAACAGCGATGGGTTTGATTTCGTTACATAGGCATTGGTTACCGTGGAGAAGGTGCTGGACCTCCATATTCAGTCGGCCTCTCTGGCCATCTCCTTCAGGCTCCGTGGTGATGATTACTTGAGGTTCACATCTTAAAAAAAATTGGATGGCATTTTTCTTTCACAGAGATAAAGAAAACGGAAAGACATCCCTCGGGTGAAATGCCTGCTCTGACTATTGTTGTACATAACCCATCATGCTAATTCTGTGTTCCATGGGAGGAGAAGCTGGCAGATTTTGCACCATCTGCATGATGGTTGGGGCTCACGCCCACACTGTTTGTTTCCAGTCCCTTGCTCAATCTCTGGGGCTTATCTTTCATCACCTTGTGCAGCATGATTCTTTTGTGGTCTGCATGGTTTTCACGGGCTAAATTTTGAAAGCATACTGCCAGGCCTTTTTTCCTAGTCTGTCTTAGTCTGGAAGCTCTAATAAAGCCTGTCCACCGTGGGGAGGGAAGGGCTGTGCTGGTGTTTCAAATACTAGCGGCACAGCTTCTAGTATCGCTGCATCATGGAAGCCATCACAGTGCCGCACACTTAGTTTTGATCAGGGATTCTCAAATTTTTAAACAGGGGGCCAGTTCACTGTCCCTCAGACCATTGGAGGGCCAGACTACAGTTAAAAAACAAAACTATGCACAAATTCACTGCGGCCCCGGGATAAGTCAGCTGCTAAGCAGGACAGCAGCAAAAACACCCGACGGGCCGGATAAATATCCTTGGCGGGCCACAAATGGCCCACGGACTGTAGTTTGATGATGGTCTTGATGATGGAAGGCACCAAGGAGACCTAGTGACATGAAGCCCTGCCCATTTGAGCCCATTGTGGCAACCACTGGCTGAATCGAGCTCCTGGAGGGGCAGCCTCGTCTTTTCCCTGACCTTGTACTTTACCAAGCGTGACGTCCTTCTCCCCAGGGGATTGCCCCTCCAGATAGCACGCTCACACCATGTGAGACAAAACCTCGCCACGCTTGCTTTTGAGGAGTGTTCTCGCTGCCTTTCTTCCAAGATAGGCTAGCCTGTTCCTTTGCCCGTAAAACATTCAATGTCCTTAGCCAGCAGTCTTGCACACACACATCGAGTTTTCTTTGGTCTTATGTATCAACTTGTTTGCTGACAGCAAAGAGGCCTTGAAGCAATTACTGCATGGATCACACTTCCAGATAAAGCAAACAATAAGCCTCACAACAGGACCCAGGAGCGGCGGCGTCATCAGCCGAGAAGACGGAAGCCCTTCAGATTTTAGTTTTAAGTGGATCCACAACCCATGGCTATGGAAGCAGCAGCCAGGAAGTCCAGTGGCGTGTTGGATTGGGTAGGCCAGCTTGCAAAAGCCCTGCTTGCTCTTGCGGAGATTCGTGAAGGAGCCACTGAAAGCAAAGGTCTTGCCTGAGCGCCCTCTGCTCCTAAGGAAAGAAGCAGCATCTGAATGCAGCCCGGGGCCAGCTGATCCTCCATGGAGACTGGCGAGCATGTCGGCACCCACGAAGATGTACAGGCACGGGGCAGTTCCCCTCTGTCCGATAGGGTTGTTCTGTGTTAGAATCCACTCAATGGCAGTAAGCGTCGCAGGCTTGGTGCTGTCCGGGTCCCGGGTCCTCATTCTCACAGCCCTCTATGTGAGGGGCAGTCCAGCTGTTGAAGTGTCGGCCGTGGGAAGCAGAGACTTGGCGCTTCAGAGCAGTCATTCTTTCCCCCGGCCACCTTTCATCCTGCTTGCTTTCTTCCCTCCCTCCCTCTTCCCTCGAACAATGACTTCTTAGGCGTTAACCCATATGACAGGTGCACAGAATAGATCAGCAATCAAAACAGAAGAGAGACCCCTGTTGAGGAATTGACACTGCAGAGGTGGGAGATAGTTAGCTAACTAGCCAGCTCACTCACTAAGTGAGTCGCACAGGAGGTGGTAAGTGCTCTCAAGGGAAAACAAAGGACAGGAAGAAGAGTGGGGAAAGGAATGCCAGGAACAGGATGAAGGCCTCAGGTAGAAGAGGCGTTAGGGTCAAGTCCTGGCGGATTGGTCGATGGACATAGTTAAGTTCATTCCAAGGGGAGGAGACTGCCAGGAGACCTGTGACTTGGGGAAAGAAATAGTAGAGGATGTCTAGGCAGGTGACACAGGGCAGGCTTGGGTTCTGAAGGACTTCTGCTTGCAGACTTAGTGGTGCCTTCAATGATCCCCTACTGCCCGATGACTGGCGATTCAAAGCTACCCAGCAGTGCCTCAGAAGAAAGACCTGGCAATCAACTTGGGTGGTGACATAGTGGTTAAGTGCTTTGCTGCTGACCCGGTCAGCGGTTCAAACCCATTAGCTGCTCCACAAAGCAGTCTGCTTCCATGAAGGAGAAACCAACCAACCAACCAACCAACCAACCAACCAAACAACAGAACACAAGCATCAAGTCCATTTTGAGGTGAGGTTTCCGAGAGTGTAACTCTAAATGGGCACAGACAACCTCATTATCCTCCCAAGAAGTGCCTGGTGGGTTGGAACTGCTGTTCTTGCGGTTCGCAGACCAACATCTCACCCCGAGCATCCTCAAGGTTCCCTTCTAGAAAGATGAGCGCCTCAGGACCCCTATGGGGCAGTTGTCCTCTGTTCTCTGTGGTCCCCACCAGTCAGGACACTCATCATGGAACACCATGGGGACACCATCCTACTCTGAAACCTGCGGGGTCACCAGGAGCTGGGGTTGACTGGATGGCAACTGGCTGTTTCGACCCTGAGATGACCACGGATGTCTAGAAGGAAGCCTGATGGTACCTGGAAGACGGAAGTAGAGCTTGGGACACATGTTCAGGAGCTGCCCAGAGTGATCCTTATTCACTGCCCAGATTTCCAATTCTAGACAGTCCCTCTACAGCTCAAGCCCAGACCGAGCTCTGTGTACCCATGAGGACAGCAGCCTTCCTCTAGCCCACTGGTCCTTAACCTCCCTCAAGCTGCGACCCTTTCATACAGTTCTTCATGTTGTGGTGACCCCCCCACCCCCGACCAAAACATTATTTTTGTTGCTACTTTGTCCCTGTCATTTTGCTTCTGTTATGAATTGGGTGGCCGCTGTGAAAGGATCACCGCCCACAGTTTGAGAACTACTGCTCTAGTCATCGATGTGCAGAGATAACCAGGCAGCCAGGCTTCAAACTGGCCTGAACCTGTCCAGGCGTGGTAGACAAAATGACATTTGAAAAGACCCAAACTTTAAGATGCAGGTGAAGCAGAATGGTTGGTGCGATGGGGCAAATGACAAGTGGAAGCCTTGTGGAGGGAAAGGCTCATCAGAAGTGAACTGCACCCTTTCAGGGACCTGATAGAAGAGATGGATTATTCCCACACATTCAGAGTGAGTCAACTGTTTGTGGGCTGCCATCTTTGACTGGGGCATCGTTGCTTCTGACCGTGTCGATCAAGATAGGTGGTTGGTAAGCAGCAGGCATGCTATCCTTGTTTCCAAAAAAAAGGAGATTGCATGTCAGGCAAGGACCCAACCTGTAATTTTTTTCCCCTTTCTGGTGCCCATTCATTCACATTTACAAACAGAAGTCCATCCTGGTCTCCCTTTGTCCAGCTTGATTTGAGGAATTGATTGGAAGCTCTGCCAAGAAGGAGCCAGACAGTCTCTGAAGCCAACCTCTGAGCCTAAATGTGAATGAGGCTGGTCTCCAACGAACCATCTCAAGGCTTCTGTGGGCTGTCCAGGTGCAAGTAAAAAAAAAAGAAAGGCTCCTTAGCTTCTGTACAATCTCCCTTTATGAAATATCTGCTCGAAATGATAGTTTTTTTTCAGTCTCCATAATGAAATCACCCATCAAGGCCTGACAAGGCTCCTGTGTTCGGAAATCTGAGCTGCTTCCCACACAATGTGGGGATTTTCCGTAATCTCTGAAAACAAGGTGCCGGGCACGGCGATGTGAATTGGTTGTTTTGTTCCAGATTATTCTGTTAATGTGTAGAAGCTCTGGGAACAAGAGATGGAAACTCAACTCCCATCAGTTTCAGATATGATGGA
>PVJH01039370.1:0-16471 GCA_004026705.1 Nesogale talazaci
AAGGAATACATCTTCATTGTAGTGTGGATGAAAAGTACAGAAAGATCCAGCGTTCTGGTATATTAGAAATATTTTCTTCCACTTTCTTTGACCTTCCATTTCATAGACACATTACATACCAAAGTACACAGTAGAGACTCATACTGTCTATGTGGTGAATAATGTATTTTTTATTTTAAAGCATTTAATTTCTAAAATTTACAGTATGAAAAAGAATCAGTAAATTCTATGTATATCACATATATAATGTATGCACACATATATATTTGGTATGAATTATAACTCAATGTAAAGAAAACCAAAATCACCACAAATGGACCAATAGGTACATAATGATAAATCAGAGAAAAGATTAATGGTTCAAAGATCTTGCCTTGCTGTGGTTCATGATCAATTCTAATGGATACAGGGAATCAAGAGATCAAAGGAGACATTACATTGGATAAATCTGCTGTACAAGAGCTCTTTAAAGTATTGAAAAGCAAAGATGCCATGTTGAGTGTGAAGGTGTGACTGATGCAAGCCATGGTATTTTAATCACTTCGTATGTATGAAAAAGTTGGACAATGACTCAAGAAGACCCAAGAAAAATCAATACATTTGCACTATGGCACTGGTGAAGAATATTGACTATACCATAGAGTGCCAAAGAGCAAATGACTCTGTCTTGGAAGAAGAGCAGGCAAGGACACTGAAACTTCATTTCAAGGAGTGTGGACATGTCATCAGGAGAGAGCAGACTGTGGAGCAGGGAGAGTGAAAAAGAGCAAAGTCTTCAACAAGATGCATTGACAGAGAGGCTGCAACCATTGCCTCAAACATTAAGAACACTTGTGAGCATAGTGCAAGACTGGCATTTTTCCCCTTCTGTTGTATACAGGATCACTATGAGTAGGAGCCAGCTCAATGACACGTAACAACAATAACAACATATACTCTCTAGAGGCTAAACTCTCCAATACCCATTACACATATGGCTATGAAAGGTTTAATCATATGCTATTGCAATGGTACCCAAATCATCATCAAACATTTGTACTGCCTTCTTAGACAAGCTTTAAATGAATCTCTATTGTGTTCAACCTTTGAAAAGTGGAGGTCATTGTAAAACCAGTACACTCACTTGGTTACTCTCACAATCCATGCTCACATTGGTTTCAGGTTAGTTATCTCAGCTCCCACCCTCTGGTGCTCAACTAGCCATTTAGGGTAAACTGGCAGTCCTTCAGTGGCAGTGTCTGCCATTCTCTGGAAGGGTCATGATGTCAGCAGCCATGTCTGTGCAGAGAGTGGTATATAATGCATTTTTAATGCAACGCTTGCTTGAATTCTTTACCAAAATTTTGAATCATTCCCTAAATTTCTTTAAAACATTGTTTTAGAGCTAGATAGCTCAGGAGCCTGGATGGTACAATCAGTTTGTGATGGACTATAAACCTAAAGACTACAGCCAAGAGAACCTTATGGAATCTAGGTCTAGTTGGAATATAAGAGGTTACCATGAGTCAGGGACCAATTCAATGGGAGCTGACAACAATAGCAGATATATTTCACTGTGTGATCACATGTTATGATTTGATGTAACTGAGCTTCTATTTTGGCATAGGTTAATTCTAATTTTTGATATTATGATCACATGTACAATTGAATACATTTTATAAAGCTTACACCTTCTAGGTTTTTTTTGTGATTTGAGTGACAGTTTTCAGAACAAAGCAGTTTTACATTCACGAATGTATGCACTTTCATGCCATTGATTATGATCCCCACAATGTAATGGCACTCTTCCTACTCTTCCTACTTTCTCCCCTATGTTTAAGCCTTTCCACACATTCTTCTTTCTTAATCTTTCCTACCTTCTGAACTTTATCCCTGGGCAAATGCCATTTTGATTATGTATGGTTGGTTGTCACCAGGAGTGTGTACCTCCCTGGTGTTTGTTATTCCTCTTTACAGATCTATTGTTTTGCTGAAAGTTGAGTCACAGGTGGTCTGAGTTCAGTTGCTGCACGATGAATGACTAAGGGCCATAGTTTCAGGGGTCCCACCAGTCTATCAGGCCAGTGAACCTGGTCTTTTTGCCTAATCTTGAGACTTGTTCCACAATTATTTTCCCACTGTATGCAGAATCTTCTATTGTGATCCCTTTGACAACTTGTAGTGGTAATCAAATAATAATAGTCAATCAATCAATAAAAGACATAAGCCTTATAAAAATGTACAAAATTGTGCAGAGGAGCGCAATAGCAAAAAAAGTATTCTTATAAAGGAGTCAGTCCCACAAAGATTAAGGGAAACCTTAACATTGTCAATAAAGAGAGTGGGGCGTGATGTGCATCCTTTGGATCCACAGTCTCTACTCTCAAGACAATGAAATCTCCAGTCCTACTCACTTAGCTACAGTTTCTTAATTTGCTTAGTAATCCACCAATCCCCGTACAGGTTTTATGTGCTATGTTTGCATAATGACTGCCAATTCCTTTGCAAGATTACAGTCAAGAAATCATCTTGGCAGAACTATAAATTTAGGGTCAGAGAAATCGTATATAAAGAGAAGTCTGTTTTACTATACTTGTACATAAGATAACAACATTTTTTCCAATCTGGTGAATTACAATTTGCTGAGTGTGTTTTTTTGTTTTACTCTAATATATACCAGAGTCTCTCTCTATATGTATATATATAAAATATATATGTATATATATAACAGTTTTCTTGGCACATAAAGCACATATCATCCAATTTAGCAATTCCACAATATCAAGAAGAGTTGTACAAACAATAATTTGCTGTTTTGACCACATTTAAGTGCCCAGTTCAGTGACATTCATGACATCCACCAGCTTGTACAACCTTCAGTACTATTTACAAGCACTTTTCACCATCCCCCACAGGAACTCACTCCTTCGGCAATAACTCCCCTTATCCCTTTCCTCTCACCCTTGGAAACCACTAAGAAAATTTGCCTCTCTGCATTCACCTATTCTAGATCTTTTATATAAGTGAGGTTATATTCTATTTGTCCCTTTGGGTCTGATTTATTTAACTTAGAGACAGAAGGAACTTTGGGCTATATGCTACAAATCTATTTTGCTAAGTAAATCGTCAAACTCCTTGGTATAGACCAGGGTCTGCAAACTCTTGAGACAGAAGAGTCAATTCTGTCCCTCCTGACAACTTTAAAATCACTCGAGAGCCTTCAATATGTTTTTCCAAACAAAGGAAATCACCGTGATCTGAAATAATAACCTTCAAATGCTTTCAATGTTACTTCAGAGCTGCACATTCATACTGAAAGAGCCGCCTATGCCTCGGGAGCCGCAGTTTGCTGGCCACTGGTGTAGACCTAAATAACTTGGTGGAGTAGTCATCAACCATCTCATCTATTTGCTCCACCCTTAATTTTATTGCTATTCGAATTAGAGTTTGAAAAATATAATTAGATGGTAGTCCATCTTCAAGTGTATTCATTTAAAATTTAAAGTTTTTTTTTATTTTTAGCTTATTGAAAGAGCAATCATCTTTCAATTAATTTGACTGGCCAACAGATTTTGGAAAATAACCACATTGTGGAAAGAACCTGAAGGAAGAAAGGAAAAGAAGCCAACATTATCATGGGGCACATGATCAAGATGGAAAAGGAGTAAGGACATGAGTTAACACCTAACTTATGTGCAACAAGTAGTTATGAATCAAAGAACTTAAGGCACATACACAGGCTCCTAATCAAAAGTGAACATTACTTTTCTACTTGCATTAAAACATTATCATATTACTACATATGATATCTTGATCATATACATAATAATCCTTATGTATCTTTAATATTTCATGCATAGAAAGCTATACTATATATAAAAAGACAAATTTGTGAGGAACAGGATGTTAAATACTAACCATATTTAACTGATCTGACTTAAAAAGACATTTGACTTAAGAACAGAGTTAGGAATGAAACTCATTCATAGTTCAGACAAAGAATTCTTTTAATGTGCTGCCACAAAAGAACACCTGGATATTGAAACTGATATGCGTTTTCATTCCCACCCCACCCCCTCCATGATTCTCTGGATAAATGCAAAATCAATGTGCATCTGGAGCAGTTTGGAGAAATCCCAAAATTTGATATTTAGACAAATGGTAGAAAATTGACTCTAAAGTAATATGTCAATATTTTTCCTGAGATTATGGAAGTTCTCCATGACGTGATGTTTTGTTCTCATTCAAACATACAAACAAATGTATTAGTAACTGCGGCATCACAATGGAATTTAGGATTCTTTTCTTTAGTTGGTCATTAACCTTTTTGGTGGCATGCACTAACTCATTTTTACCCTTTTGTTCAGGCTCTGAAAACTGCTAAAAGAGACTCAAGAATATCATTAAGAATACTGTATTGAGAGGAGGTCACATGTAGATCTCCTTTCTGGGGTGCTGACAGCAGGGGTGGGGGTGGGTGAGGTGACACATTGGACAGTGTACGATATGAAGAGGTAATACTGTTTTGTAAATTATTGGGGGTTCACTCATCACCAATAGGATATTCTTTCACCCTTCAAAAAATATTGGGGTTCAGGGCGGAGGAGAAGGGGGAGGGGAAATATGGGGAGCTGGAATTAAAAAAAAAAGAACTAGAGGAAAGGGGGAAAGAGGAGCTTATGCCAGGGGTTCAAGTATAAAATATTTGGAAATGAATGTGACAACATGTGCACAAGTGTGCTTAATATGAATGATGTATTGAATGTTAAAAGAGCTGTAAGAGCCCCCCAATAAAATCTATATTAAAAAAAAGAATATTGTATTGAAATGGAGTATTCTGCATCTCTAAAAAGCAGTGATGAAGCATATCACCATTGATGCATGGGAAGAACTGGAGGAAATTATGCCAAGTGAAATAAACCAAGCACAGAAGAACAAGTACAACATGAGTCCACTGAGGTAAGCTTAAAAATGCAAAAGGGACATAGGGAAAAAGCTACTGTACACAAACATTCCTGGCATAAGGTCCAAGTAGTATGGCAGGGGCCAGACCAAATCCAGGGATACATATCGTAGCCAACTAAAAAGGACCGGGGAAGGGGGGTGGGGTGGGGGGAAAGAGAGAGAAATAAAAAGACATGGGTAGCAGGGGAACAAGGCACTAACCCATTCAAGGGGAGGATATTGTTTATATCTCCACAGGGAGAGACCAAACTTCAATCCAGTGCCTTAAGAAGTGAATGCAACATATTGGCGTGAAACAGGGAAACAACAGAGGGGGTTGGCCCCAATCCCAACTACAGGGACAGCCCCACCTCCCTACAGAAGAATTTACTTCAGAGGACAGTACTGAAGCTAATCAGAGCACACAGGAGCAAATGAAGGGAGGGGAAAGGAGAGTGGAACATCTTCTGGCCCACCAAGCCCTGAGACCGATATTCCTGCTCAGAGCAGCCAAAGTGCAGAGAAGATTGTAGGGCCAGACTCACTACAAGACAAGACATCCCTCACTGACCCAAAGCTCTCCTGGGACAACACTAAAGACACAATGTGGAAATTGTGCCTGATGTGACCCCACCACACCGAAACAAAACACGAAGGGTGTACAACAGCATGGAGAACAGAGCAATGAAGTCCTCAGGGAATACCAAAAATAGACTTTGGGGCCCAGGGAATGGCACTCCCTCAAACTCAACCAAATAACGCTTCTAAAGTCAACAGTCTGTGAACTACTTAAAGGTTTTTCTCTTTTTTTGTCACTGGTTTGTTGTTTTGTTTTGCCCTGTCTTGTTTTTGTGTATATTTTTATCTCTGTAGGTCTATCTAGATAAGATAGGCAGGATAAACAATCTGGAGGAGAAAACAATGGGACCAATGGTTCCAGTTCTGGGGGGACATGGGAAAGGGGAAGGTAGGGGAAAGGAAGTGAGCGTTAACAACCACAGGGACAAGGGAACAACATGTGATCTAAAATTGATGGCAAGGAGTGTGTAGGAGGCCTGGCAGGGCTTGATTAAGGGCAACGTAACTGAGAGGAACTACTGAAACCCAAATGAAGGCTGAAAATGATAGTTGGACAAGAGGAAATTAAAAGGAAATAGAGAAAAGAAGTAGGAGACAAAGGACATTTATAGGGGTCTAAATATAGGCATATATATATGCAAAAATATTTATATATGAGGATGGGGAAATAGATCTCTGTGCATATAGTTTTAGTATTAAGGTAGCAGATGGACATTGGGTCTCCACTCAAGTATTCCCTTAATCAAGAACATTTTTTTTCTATTAAACTGGCATTCCATGATGCTCACCTTCCCAATATGATAGCTGAAGACAAAGCGGGTGCATAAGCAAATGTGGTGAAGACAGCTGATCGTGTCTGCCTATCAAAAGATATAGCATTTAGGGTCTTAATAGCTTGAAGATAAACAAGTAGTCATCTAGCTGAGAAGCAATAAAGCCCACTTGGAAGAAGCACACCAGCCTGGATGATCATGAGGTGTCAATGGGATCACATATCAGGCATCAAAGAACCACAACAAAAAATCATATCATTGTGAATGAGGGGGAGTACAGAGCGGAGACACAGAGTGGAGACATAAAGCCCATCTGTAGGCAACTGGACCTCCTCTTACAGAAGGGTAGTGGGGAGGGGATAAGACAGTCTGGTGCAGTATAGCAAGAATGAAATGTGCAACTTTCCTCTAGTTCTTGAATGCCTCCTCGCTCCCACTATCATGATCCCAATTCTACCCCACAAATCCAGCTAGACCAGAGGATATACACTGGTACAGCTCAGAGCAGGAAACACAGGGAATCCAGGACAGATAAACCTCTCAGGACCAATTATGAGAGTAAAGATACCAGGAGGGGAAGGGAAAGGTGAGCAAGAAAGGGAGAACCAATCACAATGATCTACATATAACCCCCTCCCTGGGGTCAGACAACAGAAAAGTGGGTAAAGAGAGATATTGGATAATGTAAGATATGAAAAAACAATAATTTATAAATTATCAAGGGTTCATGATAAGGGAAGGTGGGGAAAGGAGGAGAAAAAATGAGAAGCTAATACCAAGGGCTCAAGTAATGTTTTCAGAATGAGGATGGCAATAAACGTACAAATGTGCTTGACAGTATCTATGTATGTATGGATTGTGAGGAGTTACAAACCCCCAATAAAATGATTTTTTAAAAAGTAAAAATGTGCTTGGCAAAACGGACATATATATGGCTTGTGAGGAGAGTTGTTTGAGTCCCCCCAAAATGATTTTAAAATATTGTATTAAAATAATTAATTTTGGGGCTGAGCCCTGGTGGTGTAAGTGGTTGAGTGTGGAACAGCAGCCCACAGGCTTGGAAGTTCAAATCCAGTGACAACTCTCAGGAGCGGCACTGGGTTGCGCCCATGCCCACCAGAGGCAGTGATGCCCACAAAAAAACCAAAAACAAACCAAAAAATAATTATTTTTTAAAAGAATGCTTTGTTGGCAGAAGAAATGCACAGTGCATCAAATAGTTGAAACTTGCTTATTGAGATCATCTGATAATTGACTCTCAAAATGCAAAAAATAATTCTACTTTGATATTTACACACACTTGATCCATACACTTGCTAAAATAATTCACTATCATTTCTTATGATTATAAAAGCGGCTGCCTTTATTGACTAGCTTTCTGACATCTATTTTTAACATATGACAAATTCTGTTCCTGGCAAGTTCTCACTGTTGTTCCCCATGCATGGTTGCCAGGTTATTTAAGACTACAATTTTTTGAAGTATTATCATCCTCTGACAGTTTTTTACTAACAGAGTGCTCACGTATAGTGCTATTTTAAGGCTTTCTATGTAGTTTTTTTATACCTTGGATCTAATTAATTAAGGTATCTGCTATTGTTGAGGTGGAACCAAAATTTGCATCTCGGGGAGATTAGGCCATAGCTTGCTTTCTCTGTGTGGCTATTTTGCTCAAAAGGCAAGAATTTAATTCTGAGTAGAATCCCACTGATTTACAGAAACAGACCAAGTTATAGGCTAGGTGTTCACAATATGAGTTGCTTCATCCATTCACTCACTTAATATGTAGGACACCCTTCAAAATAGGTACTGCCATTCTTACTTGTTATGGAGGAAATGGATGCCAGAGAGAAGGTTGGTGGGCATGCAACTCACTGTATCCACAGCCCACACTCTCAGTTTGGCTTCCCCAGTTGGCTAAGACATATATGGATATGCACACAGTAATTTGTGCCAATCGTCTTGCTGGTGAAATGCAAAGTGTTACCCTCAACTGTTGGTGTGCCTTTGTCTTTTTGATGACATGAGCCAACTCTCATATGGACCAAAAACATAACTAGCATGTGATTAATGAATGGGATTACTGCTCTGTGATTGAAAGTATAATGGCTCCCTAAAGGTGTTCGTGTTCTAATTCCCCAGAACCTGTGATTATGTGGTGTTACATGGCAAAGAGAAAATAAGGTTGCCAATGAAATTAAGTTGGCTAATTGGCAAATCATAAACCAGAAAGATACTCAGAATTGTCCAAGTAATCTCAATGCTATCATGAGTATCTTTAAATGTGGAAGAGGAAAATAGAAGAAGTAGAATGAGAAAGATGCGGCCATTGCAGATTTTGAAGTTGGAAGTGGGGCACAAGTCAAGAAATTCTGGAAGCCTCAAGGGGCCTAAAAGGACAAGAAATGAGCTTCCAGCAGAAACATATCCCTGAAGACATCTTGATTTAAGTCCAGTGATACGTAAATCTCCGGCTTTTTGAATGTAACCTCCAGAACTTTCAAATAAGAAATTTGTGCTATCTTAAGCCACCTGCAGTTAGAAAACCCAAAGAGAAGAATATGCTCAACATTTCTCATGTTGAAAGAACTGAAGAAAAGAACTCAAGCTTCCAGTTTCATCATTGAAGAATTCACAGGACAAAATACTGAACAGCGAAAGGTGATGGAAGGAACACATAGAGACACCATACCATAAAGAATTGGCCAATGTTTAACTGTTTTAAAAGGTGTTACATTCTCAAGAACTAATGGTGTTGAAGAAAGAAGTCCAAGCTGTACTGAAGATGTTCATGAAAACAACCAGGCTCCACAAAGTGACTGAAGATCAATGGAATATTGCCACAAATGGAGGCAGCACTAGAAGTATTCACTCATCTATGCTGAGAAATTTGGAAGGCAACTACTTGGCCAACCAACTGGAAGAGATCCAAAGAAAGATGACTCAACAGAATGTATAAATTATCAAACTATCATGTGTCAATGAAATGCAACTTCAGGTAATTAAAAAAGGATTGTAGCAGTTTATCAACAGGGAACTATCAGAAAGTCAAGCCAATTTAGAAGAGGATGTGGAATGGATACTGTTGCTGGCACCATATAGATTTTGGCTACAAGCAGAGAATACCAGTGTATTCTGTGTATTCAAAGATGTTTACCTGTGTTTTACTGACTATTGACAAAGACATTTTATTGTCTATATCATGACAAATTATAGATAATATTATAAAGACTTGGAATGCCAGAACACTTAATTGTGTTCGTGTAGAGCTTGTAGCTAAAAAGGCAGTTGCTTGAATAGAACTAGTGAATTGTTTACAATCAGGAAAGGAGTGTGTCAGGGTTGTTGTATCTTTCACCATACTTATTCAATCCGTACACTAAGTAAACAATTCCAGAAGCAGGAATTGATTAAGAACTCGACATCAGGATTACAGGAAGATTCGTTAACAACCTACCATATGTAGATGACATGATTCTGCTTGCTGACAACAAAGAGGACTTGAAGCACTTACTGATGGATATGAAAGACTATAGCTTTTGATGTGGTTTACATCTCAGTGTAGAGAAAACAAAATCCTCACAATTGAATCGATAAACATCTTGATACATGGAGAAAATATTGACATTGTCTAGAATTTCATTGTACTTGGACCCACAATCAATTTTCATGAAACTAACAGTCAAGAAATTAAATGACATATTGCATCATGCAAGTCTGCTGCAAAAGATCTCTTCAAATTATCAAACAGGAAAAATATCACTTTAAGGACCAAGGTGCATCTCATTCGACAATAATATTTTCCTTATATACAAGCTAAAGCTGGACATGAATCAGGAAGACCAGAGAATAATTAATGCCTTTGAATTATGGTGTTGGTGAAGAATACCAATTATACCATAGATTGCCAGAAGAATGAACAAATCTGTCTTGGAAGAATAGGTGGAATGTGTCTCAGAAGCAGGGATATTGAAACATTGTCTTATGTACTTTGAATGTATGAACAGGAGCGACCTATTCCTGGAGAAAGTCACCAGCTTGGAAGAGGGTCAGCCAAAAAGACAAAGCTTTTCAGTGGAATGGATTCGTACAGGGGCTGTAACAATAGGATTGAACATAGGAAAGATTGTGAAGACAGTGCAGGACTAGGCAGTGCTCCTTGTTGTACATAAGGGTTGCTTTGATGAAATGGACTTAATGGCACCTAAAGCCACTAAATCTATGAGATTGGTTCAAATATCAGACAAAGCCAGCTTCTGATTCATACGTTACAGGTTCAACAGGCGCAGTTGTACAGCGATAATTATTATTTATTATAATAAGGATATAGAGAGCATGAGAGAGAGAGAAACAAGAGTCAGACACATTTCACATAGCATGCTCACTTCCACCCTGCTTGGTGGTCCACATGGAGAGAGTGTAGGGAGAGGGATTACATGATGAGGGAGAGGGGCAGAGAGTGTACGGCACTCAGGGGCAGGAGAGAGAGGCAGGAGTGAGAGCGAACATTAATTTTCCCCATTTAAATAACCTTATTGGGGACACATAAGCCCTTTCGTCACTGGTCAGAACATGTAGCAAGAAGGGGCTGTCTTAAGGGCTTTATGGTGACAATGGCTCAGCAATGCCTATGTGACTAAAGGGAGAGGGAGTGATAAGGAAAGACCTCAGACTTCTGGGGGTAGAGAAACAGGTCTGTCTCTTTAGGAGCATTGACAATGCCTCTTGAGTCCCACCCACAGGCCTCCAGGGAAGTGAACCATCATCCTAACAGCTGGGGAGTCAGCTTTACCATGTGTCACACAAAGGCCTCAGACAACTGGGAGCTTCAGGCAGAACAGCTAACATAACTTGCACTCCAAATGCTGGTAAATAGGTTGCTTAATATTTTGAAGTATATAATTGTGGAAAAGGCCTGTCTTCATCCCACAGTTCAAGGAAACCAAGAAGTCAAGCTGATTATTGAGGTAATCGGCAAACTATGATTGGCCCAATCTGTCTTGCCACCTGTCGCGCCCATTTGTTTACATGTTGCCAGGTCTGCAGTGTCCAAAGTGGAGTGTTCCCAACGGATCCCTTACCCTTCAAAGGACCAATCATTTACTGCTTGTATCTTTTCACAACCAGATTGTCAACTTCCAGTGTAGATTGTGGTTGTTATTATTACTATGGATGAAAATTATGTACAAGTAAAGGCATACAGAATTCCTTTGAGGAAACTAGTTTTTCTCTCCCCTCCCCTTTGTTGGGTTATCAATCTCCTGAATAGAGAGGTTAGCACAGTGCTGCCTAATGGAATAATAACTGTTTCATGCTTGCCCATTGAAATATCATGCTACAACCAGACAAACTGTAGGAATATAAAGTGAAAGAATTAAAAAATAATGATAGTTGAGCATTTTGTATGGTTGAAATGGGTTTAAAATGTAATCTTAACCTTTGTCTCTCCCTTCAAAAAGAAACAAAAGTAAAATTTCCAGTTTTAAAAAAGGGGGTTTATTTTTCAATTATTTTCTCAAGTTCCTCCTTTTTGCTCTCAGCCGGGGAACTTGCTCTCAGCCGGGGAACTCCTCTAGAATTGGCAGTGTCTGCTGTCCAAGATGCCCACCGAGACAGTGCTTTCTCCCCTACCCTGCGTCAGCCTGCTACTCCCATTTAGCCTCAGCTGGGCCATTTCCTATTTGGGTTGACTCCCTTCTGAAATGGAGTAGGTAGACATGAGGTAGACATGGCTGGAATAATGTGGTCCACTTGAACTTGCTTATAGAGCAGTATTTCCATTCACATCCGGTTATTCATCAGTTTAAGATAGTATTTTAGGCGGAGTTTCATTTCTACTAAGTGCCCCACCCCCTGTTAGCATTTTTAGCCAAGGACTCTAACCTTTTTGCAGACTTCTTTTGAAAATCTGTTTCTATAAAATGTTTAAATTCCTTATTCTGGAAAACATCCTCTGTTTATAAAAGTAGAGCAGTATAAAGAACCTCCTTGGAATCATCACTTGCTCCAACAATCGTTTCATTTCTCGATTCACCTACTTTCTCTTTACCTGCATTTTTGGAAGCGAATTCCAAAGGTAATACTGCTTCATTCATAAATGTTTCAGTTTTTAATCTCAAAAAGAAGAACACATTTTTTGGAAGATATTCATAACATCACTCTCACATCTTAAAACTTTTACACGGATTTCTTTTCAAATGCTCAGTCAGTGGGAACACGGCAACTATTGAAAATAGGTTTTTCTCTAAGGTCTTTGTCCTTGAATATTTTGAGTGACCTAAGTGGGTGTAAGAGCTAACATCTATTCATATTGACACAATCCTGAAGACCAGTAACCCTCTCACCCTAACCCGAAACACAAACTCACCCTCTTGAATCCTAAAGATCAACTAACCATCTTCACCTCTCAAATTAGGATATGGAAGGGACAAAGTAAAAAAAAAAAGGCTAGGAAATATGGCAACCACTCAATTCCTCCTCCTATGTTCTTCAAAACATCAGAATTGGATTAAGTACCTTACGTAAACTCCTACCAGCCTTATACTTATATCATCTATTAAAGTTTCCCTCTGCGACCTATGTATCTGGAAAGTTTTATTGTGTCTTTATAAATTCATCCTGTTTTAGTCACCTAGTTGCAACAGTAACATAAACACTATAATCAGGTGGCTTTAATGAAAAAAATATATACCGTATCTTCAAGTTCTGGAGGCTAAAACCCCACATCCCAGGCTCGGCTGTGTTGGCTTCCTTGTCTCCAAGCATCTGGTGGTTGCTGATGATCCTTGGTATACTTTTGCTTGTATATGGGACTACACAAAGTGTCTGTCTTCCCCGTGTGTGTGTGTGTGTGTGTGTTTAATCTATACTTTGTTTAAAAACAACTCAGAAGTAATTAGAGTTAAGACCCACCCTACTCAGGTCTGAGCTAGTTAACATAACAAAAACAATAGACAAATGTTTTGGCATTGAGGTGATGCTAGCTCGCCATGATCATATATGGCGGAGTAGAACTTTCCTTTGGATTTCTGAGACTTCACAAATCTTTATGGAGGAAAACAGCCTCATCTTTCTCCCATGGAAGGGCTACCAGGTTTGAATTGCTGACCTTTGGTTAACAGCAGAACGTCTAGTCCCACCAGGGCTCCCCTAACCTAGTAATGAAAATTCAAACAGGATTTTGTCCACAGGACTAGGGATTCAGTGTCCAACACCTTCATACTTTTGAAGGGATAAATATATCCTCTACCACCTTCCCCACTTATAGGCTAGCTACTCTCACAAAACTTAAAACTCATTTAAAGCATCTCCAGATCTTTTACTAATTCTGAAGAGAAATGACACACTCACACTTGCTCAAGCAGACACAGCAATCTGAAGGGAGATTTTGTCCACTATCATGTTTCTGAGGAGAGTCACTCACTTTGCGTGTCAGCGTTGAGAAAGTGTGTGTGCTCATAAAGGTCAACAGACAAACCTGGAACAATTTATGGGTTTTTCTTTATGGCTTCTTGCTTTCTTTTGCTCTGCTTTCTTTTTGTGCTTATTACTGTTTTTTCACATCTATCTAAATAAGATAGGTGGGATAAACAACTCAGAGGAGAAAACAACAGGACCCATGATGGTTCCAGGGAGACACGGGATAGGGGAAGACAGAGGACAGGAAGGGGGTAGCCAACAAACTCAAGGAGAAGGGAACAACAAGTGATCTGAAATCCATGGTAAGACATGTGCCTGGTGGGGCTTGAACAAGCGCAATGCAGTTGAGAGGAATAACTGAAACCCGAATGAAGGCAGAACATCAAAGTGGAATATGAGAAAAGTAAAAAGATATAGAGGAAAGAACCAGGAGACAAAGGACATTTACTGGGCTCTAAATACAGGCATGTACATATATAAATACATCTATATATAATCATAGGGAAATAGATCTATGTACATATATTTATATGCTAAATATTAAGGTTGATGGACTTTGAAGTGCTCTATCCAAGTACTCCCTCCATGCAAGAACCCTTTGTTCTAATAACCTGGCATTCTGTGAGACTCACCTTCTCGACATGATCACTGAAGACAAAATGGGTGCATAAGCAAATGTGATAAAGAAAGCTGACGTTGCCTGGTTATCAAAAATAAAGCATCTGAGTCTTAAAGGCTTGAAGATAAACAAATGACCATTTAGTTGAGAAGCAACAAAGCCCACGTGGAAAAAGCCCACCAGCCTGTGTCATCATGAAGTATTGATGGGATCTGGTATCAGGCATCAAAGACCCAGAACAAAAAATTATTTCGATGTGAATGAAGGGGAATGCTGAGTGGAGACTCAAAGCTCATCTGCAGACAATTGAATATCCCCTCACAGAAGGGTCACAAAAAGGAGATGAGCCAGTCAGGGTATAGCCCTGGACCCCACTCAACACCCAACACTGGATCCATCACTGAACCCCACCCTAGATCCCTGGACCTGGACCAGGACCCAGCTCTGGTTCCAGTCCCAGACCGCACACAGGACCCACCCTCTGAGCCAGTCCCCAACAGAGCTCCTGACCCAGCCCCGGTATAGCAATGATGAAACATACAACTTTCCTCTAATTTTTTAATGTTTCCTCCCCTTCACTATGGTAACCCCACTTCTACCTTACAATTCTTGATAGACCAGAGCATGTACAGTGGTACAGATAAGAGCTGGAAACACAGAGAATCCCTCAGGACCAATAATGAGAGTAGTTGTTATACCAGGAGGGGGAGGAAAGGGAAGGGGAGAAAGGGGGAACTGATCACAATAATCTACATATAACCTGCTTGGGAAGTGGGGTCAGACGAACAACAGAACAGTGGGTGAAGGGAGATAGCGGTCAGTGTAAGACATGACCAAAAATTATAAATTATCAAGAGTTCATGAGGGAGAGAGGGTGAGTGAGGGGGAAAATGAGCCGATACCAAGGGCTCAAGTAGAAAGAAAACTTTTTGAAAATGATCATGGCAACATATGTACAAATGTCCTTGAGACAGTGGATGGATGTATAGATTGTGATAAGAGCTATAAGATCTCCAAATAAAATGCTTAACAAAAGAAAAGAAAAAGTGTGTGGTAACTTAGGAAAACAGGGAAATAGATCTATTATTTCTTAGAAATGGAAATAATAATGCTCTTCAATTTATTCTTTATTCTTAGTCTCTTTTGTAGAAGAGAGTGACTTTTCAATTCTGGTCAACCAAGTGGATACATACTTGCGTCCCATTTTGTGGGAATGGAAATGGAATAAGTAAGGGGTGCTTGAAAAAGATATGTGTAGTGGAAAGGGGACATATCTGCCACTGTTACTGCTTTGCTTTAAGCTAGTTACAGTTGATACTTAAAATAAAACAAAAACAGATTGATTAAGATATATACTCCACATATCATACAATTCTGTCATTCAATGCTTTTAAGCATATTCACAGAGTTGTCAGAACACCACCACCACAATCCAAGTTTAACTGAAGACAATTTAATTTTCATCCCTTCGACAAGAACCTCCCCATTGGTAGTCACTCCCCCACCCCTGACCCACCCCCAGAAAAAACCCATTAGTAGGCAACCACTAATTTGTTACTTCTCTTTACCAAAAGATGGAGGTCACTGCCATCGAGTAATTTACAGCTCATAGCGATCCCACAGGGCAGGGTTGAACTGGCCTTGTGAATTTAGGAGATTGTAACTCTTTAAGAGAGTAGAAATCCCTATCTTTCTCCCAAGGAGTATCTGGTAGTTTTGAACTGTTGACCTTGCAGTTAGCATCTCAACGCATAACTGTTATGCCTCCAGGGCTCCTCTAGATCTGCCTATTCTGGACCTTTTATAGTTTGTACCTTTTACAGACTTGACTTTTTAAGTCCTCTTTGACAATTGGGGCACCACAAATTTCTATTGATGGCCAACCACATGCAGCCTTTCCCACTCCAAACCTAAACTGAAGTGTAAAAACGAAACTCAGAAATGGTACATCCATGTTCCTTTGAGTACCTGCATGGCAGCAGACATGGTGCTTCGTATTCCCAGTCATTACAAAGATAAGTGCAATATAGTCATTAGAAGCCATTATAAGTTTTCTTCTCTTGAATAGTCTTCATAAATTTATCACTTTTAAGTAAAAACCTTTTATATCAGTTTGGGTTTTCTGAGCAGGGTTTGTCTTCCCCCTTCCCAAGTTCAT
>PVJH01039371.1:0-16462 GCA_004026705.1 Nesogale talazaci
TTTAAGTCCGCTTTTGATGTTCCTGTGTCCACGGGGAATGTGGGTCGTTCCTCCGGGCCTGTGGGTATCATCACATGCTCCTTCCACTCCAGTTGCCTTTTCTTTTATGTCTTTGTTTGAATTTGCACTTGGTCAGCCACGATTTTATTTCTTAGCTCTTTATGCTGGACTTATAGACCCAGGCTTTGCTGACCAGCCCTGTTGGACAAAACCGATGATGGTAGAGGTCCTTCCCTTCTTTCTTTCTCTCTCTCTCCTCCTCCTTCCTCTTCTTTCCCCACCCACTGCCCTCTCCTCTTTCAGATTTTATTGCAAAATCCTGTCCAAGTCAGTGCATTCATTTCTTTTCCCACAATTAATAAAAAGTTTATGTGTGTGTTTTATCAATGAGTTTCTAGTGAAACTTAGCAAGCAAAAAAGAGGGATGATCTAGGAGGAATTAGCTTCGCCACCAGTTTTTGATGTGCTCAATTTAAGATGCTTCCCTCCTCTTGCCTAAGTCCCCCTTGTGGTGTGTTGCTGGAGTTAACAGGCAGGCAATTGGAAATGCTAGTTCTTGGTAGAAGGTTGGGCTAGATGTAGAACCAAGCATGATGGACATATTGGTGGTAGTTGAGTTTGTGGAAATGGATGGGTTTGTTTTAGGACAGTATGCAAAGGAGTTCATTTTATGTTTTGTTTAATCAATCAAGAGAGGGCCCTGGGCGTACTGTGGTTACATGGTTGGCCTTTGGAAATCCCTCAGCTGTCCCACCAGAGGAACCCGGGGCATTCTGCTTTGGAGATCCTGCGGAGAAGTCCTGTAGGGTCGGTTGTGAGCCAGAATGACAGCCACCAGTGTGGTTTGGCTTACTATCCGGGACATCTTGAGTAGTTTTTAGTGGATTTAGGTGGGCTGTGTTTGGAAACATACAGAGCTACACAAAGAATTTTAATCTGAGGAAGAATTCTGGGGTGTGTTGCGGTCAAACTCTGTTGCTGTGTGACCCTCGAGAGAGTGATTTCCTCAAAGGTTAAATGTAGTACTCGTTGTAATGAGACCAGCTCTGTGTGCATTCCCGGGTATTGTGTACACAAAATGAGATGGTAGATGTTACTGGAAAATGAAAAGCATGTTACAAGAGTATGTTGTCATCTTTGTGCAAAGTATGACTGATGTGCTTGCTTAAGCAGCACATGTAGTCAGTTTGCGGCTAGAGAGAGCTTGGCCTGGCCCTGCCCTGGGAGTCCAGGCCCATTTGTGATGCATTCCTTATTTTGAGTAGAGAGATGGATCAATCTGCGAGCTGAACAGACACTAACAGGTGCGTGGGAGCACATCCACAAGTATGTAGTGTATATACGGAGCAGCATAGGAGATTTCTGCACGTATGCTTGTATGTGCTGCCCTCATACCTTACCAATGAGACTGTCAAGCACATGGGGCAAAGTTATGGAAACTTGACCATTACAAAACAGGATGCGTCCCTGGGGTGGTCAGGAAACAGTGGATTTAAGTTGTTGAGTGGAAACCCGATGCTTGCTGTAAACCTTCACCCAGCCTATAGTACACATTTCCAATTCATTGCAGCCCATGGGGTCTTCTGCCCGTCTGCACAGTATGAGCAGTCTCCAGGCCTTTCTCCCGCCGCTGCTGCTGAGTGCCTCACTGTTAGGCTACCAGAGTAGAAAAGAAACCTTTTTCTGTGACCGTCATGTGATGACGTGGCTGACTTTGCGGTTTTGTTTGCCTCCTGGCTTTTAGTCATTTTTAAAAGGCCCTTCGGAAGATTTTCATCCTCCTGTGAATACCTGTTTAGACTTAAAGGGAGGAAAACCAGGTTCTCGCACCAAGGAGGCAGGAAGAAGGGGCCATGCTTGTGACTTGCATGGTTGTCACAGGTCATGAAGTGTTGCTCGAGGTATCTGTGGAGCCTCCACAGAAATGTGTAAAGGATGATGACTTCCTTGTTCTTCCTGGGGAATATTCCTTTCTGATACATAAGTAAGTACTATAAAGCAAAATTAAGTATAGGAAAAACTTGAGGAAATATATAAAATCAGTCTCCCCCCCATAACTTAAAAAAGGAAAAAGGTATTTAGAGTATCTTTTTATTTTTTTCCTCAAATGAGCTTAAAAATTTAACTTTAGGTGACTAGGCGATGCCTTTTCTTGGTCTTTTCTCCTCATTTATGTCTTACTTACAAACTTCGGTTACCTAATTTCACTTATTTTGTTATTTTCTGATGTTCAACTACTGTTTTGAACTCTTTAAATTGGTTATGTGTGATCCCTGTGGTAGATGATTGAGACGTCCTGAAGATGGAAACAGAAGGGTTTTTAAGACTAAATGTAGAGCTTGTGCCAAGCTAGATCTATTGATGCTTTAGTTTTCCTAAGTCTTGCTTCTTCTCAGAATTGGATTATTTAGATATTTGGGTGTTGTTTGGCATATAAGGTTTGGGCTTCCTGAGAAGAATATAATGGGACTTCACAAAATTCGTGGGAAATTGGAATGACACCCCCTCCCCCCAACCAACCCAAAAGCCTTCTCAACATAAGCCCCACTGAGATCAAGACCCTTGTGTAAGCAGTGGCCCCAGCCATTGAGCCCGTCCCTAAAGATCCGAGTGGCCTGGACTGTAGCCCCGTCGGTGTACTCAGTCTTACGTGATTCAGTAAAGAACAGTGGGGGCCCTGTGCAGATACCTGAAGATTAGGGCACCAAAGGAAGCCAGAGGAACCAAATCCCGACTGTAAGGTGGATGCCTAAGATGTCCCATCCAAAGCCCCGCAATATTGCCCTGGTTTGATTAGGAGCTCTGAGCCGGAGAAGGACTCCAGGCAGTTTTCTGCTGCAGCTTCGGTCCACATGCTCACAATACTGTCCTGGTAAGTGGATGTTCCCGTTGTCTGGTCCTTCACGAAGCCAGCAAGCAAGAAGGATTGATGCCTTGCATGAGCTCACGAGACTGTTGGGCTGATCCTTTCTCTGACTGTCCACCTTTTGAGAGCCATGGCCCTGTGTTTGTTCTCTGGGATCAGTTCCTAGAACTCAAAGGTATCAGGTGCCATTGCTGACAGAAAGGTCTTCCTTGACCTTGATGGAGCTTATGTTGAGAAATGAAATTTATACTTTTATCTTAATCCCATCTCCGGTTGCGCGCCCATGATGAAATGTTTCAGGACTTTGGTCCCACTTGTTTAAAACCTCCCAGGTTCTGCTCTTGCTGGCAGGGGGTCTCGTGCAGTGGCTCTGACAGCCAGCGGGCAGAAGGCTTGCACCACCTTCCTCTTGGTGGACGCGGAGCCAACAACTGCGGCGCTGCCCGTGGTTTCTGCTGTCACTTGCTGTGCCTCTGTCATCAGGGTGCAGACCCCATCACATATTCCTTCAAACTTGAGGCGGGTGGTCTGCCGCTTCAGGCTTCATTTTCAACGTGGCCGGGTCCTTTCCCGAAACAAGGGAGCCATTTATCAAGTGCAGCTTTCTTACCCATCCATTTCTCACGGCGCCTTGGCGAGCTCCCCGTTTCTCCTGGCTCCCGCCTGTACAGGAGGATTCGTGTTGCTCTGAGAGCAGCTCTTCGCAAATTGTAGTCCTACCTTTCCCAGAGCCTGTTCAGACAGTGCCTACCTAGTGAGTTGGCGAGTTTGCTCGTATGGAAGCGGTGGGGTAGGGACCGTGAGACCTGTGTCGTGTGGGAGATTTAGTCTCGCCTGCTCTGCCGTCCCTGTGAACGTTTGTATGGATCGATCTGCTCGCGGGCGCTTTCTTTTCCAGGCGCGTGAGATGGCCACAGATGACAAGACTTCGCCAGCACCCGACGCGACGAATGATTTGCCTCGATCGCCCACCAGCCCCTCTCACCTCACACACTTTAAGCCTCTGACACCCGATCAGGATGAGCCACCTTTTAAATCTGCGTATAGCTCTTTTGTAAACCTCTTTAGATTTAACAAAGGTAAGATTTATTTTTTTTAAAAAAAGATCAGAGAATCTACATTTTCTGATTTTCGAAAATCTCTTAACTTTTATGACGTGTCTCTGCAGCAAAGTGTGATATTAACACAGTGATCGCTTTAGCCATTGGTCCCCTGGGCTTACTCTGTAAGACAGGAAAGGCAAAACTTTTACTGTGATCTTATTAAATTTTGGTAACCGGAGGTCAGTAAGTATTCAAGAGGTTCCTTTATGAAGAAAAAAATAATAACATTTTAATTTAAAAAACATTCTCAGTGTGCATCAGTTGCCTGAGTTCACAGAGTGGACCTTTGCTACTTTGGGAGTTAATAGCCAAAATATATTAGTGGAAGCAATGAAACTGAAAAGAGCAGCAGCTCCTGAGAAGGGTATCTACTTTTCAAAAATAGGAAGTTGCCTGCAGTCTGTTTTGACTTGACCTCATCGGACCAGCTTTTCATGTGATTGCACCAAAGGAAAGATACTTTTCAAGCATGCCCTTTGGGTTAGGCTCTGGCTGGCCAGACTCATCAGCTGCTCCAGGAGAGAAAGAAGAGGTTGATTGCCAACGACACCACCAGGAGCAGTTCTGTGTCCTCCTGGGTTACTCTCGGGCAGAGCCAACTCAAGGGCAGGTGGCCGGTGTATCTTAAAAATAAACTAGAAAGCGCGGGCCATGCGTTATCTTTCCCTCCCATTTGTGTGTTCTTTGAAATACGTTAGAAAGTTATCTCGTCCCCAGAACTTGGGGGACTTTGCATTCAGATACCTAAATGCAATAGAAAATTTAACACTGTCGTCTGAATTTGAATAGTTGTAATGCTTAACCTACATAAGCTCCCGATAGTCTAAATTTAAGATGGTTTTTAAAAATGACATTCATCTTTCCGAACAGTATTCATTTTACACACACACAATTGAGACCGTAATACTGAGAATCACCATGTACGCTCACCCCCAGTTTCCTCCGGTGTCGACCTCATACACAATATGGTACCTTTTTAAATAATGATGACCCAGCGCCTCTCCTGGCCGCGTGTGCGCTGCCGTGCTGGGCGACGACAACGACACACTAGGTAAAAGGCCCAGCGAACTGAGAGCGAGCTCTGGAGTCTGTGGTTTTCAAATAACAGCAGGCCTTTCTCTGCTACAGAGAGAGCAGAAGGGGGCCAGGGGGAGCAGCAGCAGTCTCTGAGTGGAAGTTGGACCAGTCCCCAGCTCCCGGCAAGGTCACAAACTGTGAGGTCACCGCTACCTTATACAAAGCAGCTTAATGAGGAACTCCATCGACGCTCTTCAACTGCATTAGGTAAAATCGAACTCCTGTGTCATATGACTCTGTATGTTGGCACCCCTCCAATCATTGTATTGCCCAGAGCATTACCTATGTAATTGAATCTAACTGAACAGTCATGCACTTTTCAATGAATGACACTGTTATGTACTCAGTGAAAGACTTTGTTGACACCTAGGCAAAATTGTGAAAACATGGTCTCAAACTGTAACGTAGAGACAGCAAAGAGCTCCTGCTCGCTTCTGACTGATCCCTTGTTTGGGTTTCAGCCGAGGACAGTTTGCAGCACCCCCAGGACAGCACAGGTCAGTGTCAGTGGTGGGAGCGGATGCTGCACCAGTGAGCTGTGACGTGCATGCCTCTGACTGCAGCCCCCACCCCCACCCCATTGTGGGCTGCCTGCCACCTGCTCTTCTCTGTCGTCACTGGGGGGCAGGCTGTCCGTGTCACTGGCTCCACTGCGTTCCTCTTGCCTGTCTGTCTGTCATCTGGACTCCTCACAGTCTTCATCTCCTTCATGTCCATGCATGTCCACGAGTGTGGGTGGGATTGGGGAGACGGTGCTGTCGTTCTGTTATACTCTTTTCCCACTCATCCCAAACAAGGATGCCTAACATTCAGGATATCTTTACGGTGGCATGCTTTCCATCTTGCTCTGCCAGGGCTTTCAGGAGAAAGATGAGGGTGTCTGCTCCCATAGAGAGAGTCACGTTCACCCACACGGGCAGTTCTACGCTGCCCTTCAGGATGACCATATACCCGAACTGACTCGGCAACAAGTGTTTTTTTTTTTTTTTGGTTAAGAGACGTAAGCTTTCATTTTGTAAAACCACCCCCACTTCATCCTTAGCCATGAATAGGTGGAAACACCGTTGTGCTCTTGCTCTAAAATAAGGAAATAGCAAGTGACGACTATGTCAGGCAGATCCCATTCTGGCCACCAGCTGGCACCGGGGCTGTTGACTTGACTGATAGCGCGTGACTTCAGTGTTGCTGTCTCAAGCGTAAGGGATTCCTGCTGTTTAGGATCGCAAGGGCTTGGGGGTGGGGGAGGGAGAAGGAAAATTTAGGGGTGGGTTTAGAGTTCTAACAGACCTCTGGCAGCTTTGACTTGCTTAGATGGTGGTCAGAGATCTCTGGCAAAATTTGCTTGCTGGGTCTCCTGAAGTCTGCCAGAAACTTTGGGGGCCAAGGTATAAATTCCTTTCTGATGAGCTTGAGGAGACCTTTGGATTATGATCTTCAGACTCTACTGCTCTTAGCCTGATTGCTTACCTGTGTGATTTTACAGATTAAGTTAAATTATTCCTCGAGGGTCACTTTTCTCCTGCTAAATTGAGGGGCCATTTGTGAGGGGTGTGGGAGCCCCAGTGGGGCTGTGGGGTGCACATGGGGCTGCACGGTCAGTAATTTACACCCACCAGCCCGGCCATGGGAGAAAGATGACGTTGTCTGCTCCTGTAAAGATTTACAGATCAGAACCTCCATGCAGGGCCACTGTGAATCAGCATCAACTCAAATGGCTGTGGTTTAAATAAACATATTTGTGATGAGTACCAAAGGGCCTAAGAAGTCCTTAGTGAAGTTCTGAGCCACTTAAGCCATATTTCTGTTGTAGGCGTTTAAGTCACTCAGGCTTGTCTTAGGTGTGAGGGTCCCTCACTTTCTCTTGGAACAGCGTAGTGCATGGGAATAAGAAATACGTTCCCTTAGAAAGACTGCCTTGGGGGGAGACTGTCTTGTGGGGCGGGGGACATGCACATATGCTGGCAGACAGCAGGAGGCAGTTTGAATCACATGTGTTCATGATTGCACATAGGTAGTAGGTTCTGTTCTTATGTTTCTTTCTTTTTTTTTTTTTTTTTTAAATCTGACGCAGATGCAAGAAGGAAAGCAGAACCCAACTTTGGAGGCCATGACCCTCGAACAGCTGTTCAGCTTCGGAGCCTCAGTACAGTATTAAAGCGCCTCAAGGAGATCATGGAGGGGAAAAGCCAGGTACCGCCTTGAAGCCTCGTAGCTTATTATTAATCACTTCTCAGCATGCTGTGCCCATTGAATGGCTTGATGTCGTGTTTCTAACTAGTGCTGTTAGTAGCCTCTTGAAGTTCTTACCTAGTCCAGGACCAGTGGACAGTTCTCCATATTTTCTTTGGAAAGCTTTGTCATTTGTCCGAAATACAGAAGTCCAGTTTTAATTTTTTTTTGGTTTGTTTTTTTGGGCATCACTGTCCTCTGGTGCTGGGAGTAGGAGGCCCAGCCTTTGTTCCTGTGGAGCTGGAATTGAACCTCCATCCCAGTGGGCCGCAGTCCTGTGAACAACCACTACGCCACCGGGGCTCAGCCCCTTTTTAAAAAAAAAATTGGACCCAGCACCTTTTTTTAATGTAAAGACTCGTCTTCCCTGACTGCATTATGCATCCCATCAGATGTCTGTGAGTGTACGTGTGAAGGTATTCCAGATCTCTCTGTTCCACAGCCCCGTGTTTTCCTTTCCTTGTTGCATCGATGGCCTACTGGTACTTGAAATTCCCACAGCTTTGCAGCCAGCCCTGACGGCCTGTACACTTGTGTTCTTCAAGATCATCTTGGCTGTTTTGGCCTCTTGCATTTGTGAATGAACCTGCACTTTTGTGCAAAAGAAAATCTTGAGAACTTTTGATTAGGGTTGTGCTTGCCAGCGTGTCTTAGTAGTGGGCATTTGTGAGAAGCCTCAGAGAGTTGTTTTCTTGTTACAGGACAGTGACCTGAAGCAATACTGGATGCCCGACAGCCAGTGTAAGGAGTGCTACGACTGCAGCGAGAAGTTTACAACCTTCAGGCGCAGGCACCATTGCCGACTCTGTGGGCAGATTTTCTGCAGTCGTTGCTGTAATCAAGAAATCCCTGGGAAGTTTATGGGCTACACAGGTAAGTGGATTTTTGTTGAGATTTACAGTTATTAATTTTATTCTTTTTTTTTAATAAATATAACCCTGTCCCTAGAGATTTACGGTTCTTAAAGGTCTTGAGAATAGTGATAATACACAACCAGCATCCAGCCAGCTTTTATTTGTGGCGTTATATATAGAGCACGAGGGACACAAACTTGTGTCCCTTCTATTGTGAAATAGCAAGATAAATGGAAATATGCACAAATAAATAGAGTGAAAGACAGTGGAGAAGGTGCGAACTGTAGGAAAGCTAGCGCAGGCTCTTGCTACAGTATTCTTTTACTACCGTAAGAAATGGCGCGACCAGTGTCTGACTTCCTCTGACTTCACAAGAGGGAAGGAGACTCAAACCCCCTATCAGCGCAAGGCTGGGACCTGTGAGGCGCAGGAGTCAGACATGCATCCACTCCCCCACCTTCTCACCAACTGCCCCTTCCAGGCCACTCTGCTTCTCTGCTGCTTTAGAACATGCACTGCATTGGCCACACCCAACTCACAGACAATATTCATGATTATTAGGTTTGCTGAGGAAGTTAGCCGCTACAGTTCAGGATACAGTTAGTGTGGTCAGGAGGCTGTCTTCTCAGCCTTGCCTGCAGACATGCCTCTCTCTGGTCCTTGGCCTCTCCGCTATACTGCCACTTGACTTCTGCTGTGCTGAAGAGCCTTACAAAGCTCCTTTCGTCCTGATGATAAGTGGCAAAGGATGCTGTAATCCAATGTTAGCCTCAGCCAAAAGCTGCTCAGCTGCAGCCTAGTACCTCCGCAGACTCGCTCCCCAATAAAGTGCCTGGAAGTCCCCTATTTTGCAAGTGAACTTCCTGCCCAGACCTGCCTAGCTTTATGCGCTCTGTGGGCTGGAAGCTCTCTGTCTCGTGCTTGTGGAGCTGCTGCGTCTGCTGCCACCACTCTCCCGTGTCTCAGCTCTGTCTCTTGGATCAAGGAGGCTCCGTGTGCCGGGATCATGGGAACCAGAGAACATGTTCCACTCTTGACTCTTCTCTGGATTTCCTCCTGCCTGCTTCTGAGATTGCTCATTTTGTACCCAGCAGAATGGCAAAGCGACCAACCCCCATGTTTGCGTTCCAGAGTTTTTCAATCATAGCCCTGTTAACAGTTGTTCACAACTGTTCTTATTATATATTATTACATTATATAATTATACCGGTATCTTCCTGTACCTTTTCTTTCCCAAACTCATCAGGGAAAGAGGGAAAGGACCCAACTTGTATGGTTTTTTGGTGAGAGCTATGACAATCATGGCTGGGAGAGCCATACCAAGAGCATTTTCATCAAAGTGCAGATCTTCCAGTAGGTCCACTGTGTAAGTCCAGGCACTACCAGGGCTTCCCTTGGAAGCCTTGATAGCATTTCCTCACTGCTTGTTGCATATGGCAAATATGTTCTGCCTTTTTTTTTTTGAGGGGGGCGGGCATCACTGCTCTCCGGTGGTGGGAGTAGGAGGCCCAGCCCCACTGCTGGAATTGAACCTCCGTCCCAGTGGGCCGCAGTCCCGTGCACAACCACTATGCCACCGGGGCTCAGCCCTTATGTCCTGCTTTGTTGGTGTGTTTACTTGACTCAAAAATCCTTTCTTCTGTGGACCTTCATTGTTTTTTTTTTAAAAATTGTAAGATTATTTTATTGGGGGCTCTTATAATGACAATTCATATATCAATTGTATCAAGCATATTTGTACATATGTTGCCATAATTATTTTCTCAACACTTTCCATTGAGCCCTTGCAAAATTAGCCATATCTTTTTATAAATCATTTTATTGGGGGCACATACGACTCCTCTCATAATCAATACATACATCAATTGTATGCAGACCACATTTGCACATTGTTGCCATCATCATTCTCGAAACATCCTCCATCTACCTAGGCACCCAGTACCAGCTTGGGCCTTCTTATTTAACTTTTAGGAACTTGAAAAATTCCCTCTGAAGTCTTGTTTTCTTGTATCAGGAGGTTGTATTTTTTTGATTTGTTGTTAGTTGTGGTCGATTCATTTTGTACTCCCGTTGTTTAATTTGGACACCTAGCTAAAGGTATCATAAGGATAATCTCTAAAGTAAAGGATTGACTTTTAAAAATTGGCTCTTTTGGTAGTTTTGACATGAAGACATTTCCCTGTTATTAGCTGAAGTATTAACACAAGGACATAAAATGCTCTCTTGAGTAATATGTTAATACTATTACTTTTTTTTCCTTTTCCCTATTGCAGGGGACCTCCGAGCTTGCACGTACTGTAGAAAAATAGCCTTAAGCTATGCTCACTCCACAGATAGTAATTCCATTGGAGAAGACTTGAATGCCCTTTCTGATTCCACCTGCTCCGTGTCTCTGCTTGATCCCAGTGAACCCCGAACACCTGTTGGAAGTAGAAAAGCCAGCCGCAACATATTCCTGGAGGACGATTTGGCCTGGCAGAGGTAGCGTCAGCTAAACATAGGTTATTTGTGTTTTGGAAACACCGGTAGCCTTGTGACCTATGAAGGCGTGGGGTTTCCTTCATTTTCTTTTAGTGTTTTCTCCAAATTCACAGTTTTCTTTTTCTTTTTTCCTTTTCTTGGCTTTCTCTGTGAAGGTTCAGAGAAATGCTTCTGGATAGAGATGAATATTGTCTCGTTCGAATGTAAACTTGCCTGTGATCAAGAGCATTACAGTAGGGGTAGCTGGAGTGAATAGTTCCTAACGTAACCTTCTTTTTTTTAAGGAGCATGTTAAGCAATTTGTGTTTTTAAGGGTTGCAGAAGAAATGAGATTTTTTTTTCTTTCTATGGAGTATTTTATGCTTTTCTATATTTTGAAATAAGTTGCGCTGTGTGTTTTTGACATCTTAAATCTTTATGCTGTACCTATACTGTATACATTTTATATACATTGAATATACCTCTAACAATGCCGTGTCTAAGAAGCATAGGGATTTATCGGTTTGTGCTTATTGTAGCTAGTGATACCTCTCCATTGGCCTGTAGCCCTGCTATGTGATTCTGGAATTGACACATGTGCTTAATAAAGCAAACTAGGTAGAGAGTTTTCTAAAATGAAAAGCTTGAATGTCAGAAGTCGGATGCCACTTACACTTTAGGCTCTGTACTGATGGCTTAGTGCTCATTCTTTGTACTTTCACATCTCTGTGGTGTATGCGGAATTTCCAACAGATTACACAGTCAGAAAGGTAGAGCCTGAACTTGGCCTAGGTTTGCCCGACCACAGTGCTATTCCAGTAGGTTATGAGGACTGAAAATAAAATGTTTCAACTTGGAATTGTCCCAGAAAATCTAAGGCATTACACTTTCTTCAAACTTATATGCTGATGTAAAAAGGTGCTCTTCTCAATTTTATATTGCAATATAATAATATATAAAAATTTTATTATATTATTGGCATCTAACATACGTAGTCAATTTTATCATCCTTTGATAGTTGATAAGCTTAAGATAAAAGCTATATACAATTTGCACACTAATTAAAGGAAGAAATAAAATCGACTCATAGTCTCATTACAGAGACAGTGACTTAATCTTCTTTAGAATACAATAGCACCGCATTCACAACTTTAAATATATTGAGACCTGTTCATTGTTTCAAACAATCTCACTGCTTATTTTCTTCGTAGTTTGATCCATCCAGACTCTTCAAATTCTGCCTTGTCAACTAGACTTGTCTCTGTACAAGAGGATGCTGGGAAGTCTCCGGCCCGAAACAGGTAAATTGCCTAGTGAAAGCACTTTGTCCTTTGTCTGTGTTGGTTTCTCCCTCTAGTAATAAGAAGAACAGACAAACAAATTTGGAATTAGTTGTTGTCCTTTCTCTTGGCTCTAGAGGCTGAATTACACATTGTACTGCTCAGTACTCACTTTCTTCCCCTGGACCGTCCTGGTCTTCTTCTCCATTGGTTTTGGGGCGCAGAGCTCACGCCCTCCTCTTTTCCTAGCTCAGTTATGTAGCAAAGAGAAAAGATGGAGCCTCCTGCAGTTTTTATCACCAGTTGCCATTTTGATGACATTGGGAGCCATCCTTGTACATTTTTTTCTTTTCTGTCTCATAACCAGGAGCCCTGGTGGTGTAGTGATGACCCATTGGGTTGCTAAATGCAGGGTCAACTGTTTGAACCCACCAGTTGCTCTGTGGGAGAAAGCTGGGGCTCCCTATTCCTGTACCGACTTGCACGCTCAGAAATGCACAGGGACATTTCTACCCTGTTCTGTAGGGTCAGTGCGAGCTGACCTCAGCTCTGTGGCAGTGACTTTGGAGCCGTGGCTAAGCCCATCATTTGTATTCCAGATTCCACCCGCTCTCATGTCTAGTCAGCCACTCCATCATTACTCATCCCTTTGCCGAGCCTTCACTATTAACATGTACACATTGAAAACTCACACCCTCTCTTTTTTTTTTTCTTCCATGGTCCATATGAACTTTATTATAGCAATTAGCAAGCTACAATTCACGATCAGAAATGTTCAGGGTACACTTCATTTGGTCAGAAGTAATTCTGACCAGTCATATCTTCAGACATCTCTCTCTCTGGCTTTTGCCTCAGCCATATGGTCCTTTGGCCTCTGCCCTGCTAGGTAAAGTTATAATGCGTCTTAACTCTGTCAATAAATGCCCAGAGGGAACCCCGCTGTGAGATGAACTCAATTCTAGCGCCATGAGTCTGTAAACCCAGCTTCCCAATTAAGTGCTCGGAGGTACGCCACTCTAAATACAAGCCTCCTGCCTGTTCACTCAACCTTACTTGCTTTGTGGACCCCAAAGCCCACTCTTTCTCGTGCTCTGGCTCATTGGTTTGCTACTGCCCCTCCCCTGAGAAGGCGCCGTCTCCTCTCTGGTGTCAGTTTCCTGCCCCTGGATCAAGGAAGTTCAGTGCACAAGGATCTCAGGGTCCACAGGATGCACGCCTCTCCCAGCTTTTCGTTCTTGCTGGGAGTGATTCCACCTGGCCCCTTTACAACTGACTCCGAATTCTCTCAGCGTCCTCCCAGGTCATTTCTTACCCAGACCCATCAGGAAAAGAGGAACTGTATCTTCTTTTGTAACAGTCTTGTTAGCACTTTATCCACATGTATACTATTCATTAATTCCACCATATCAAGAAGAGCTGTACAATTTTCATCATATTCAGTTCTAGAACATTTTTCTTATTCCTTATAGTCATTGTAATTCATGTAATTATTATTTGCTGATTATGGTAAAAATATACACAGCAGAACATTTCCAATTCCACAACTTGTGTAATTCATTGTTATTAATTATACTCTTCATGCCACTATTGATAATCTTTTCCAAATGATTCTACCACAGCTAGCATAAAATCAGTGCCCCTAGCAACAGCTCTTTTCCCTTTCCCTTTGGTAACCATTGGTTAAGATTTTTTTTTCCTGTGGTTTTCTTGCGATAGTATTCACATATCATGTACTTCTGTGGTTAACTGTCTTTTAAAGGGAGTTGTATCATCACAATCAGTTCTAGTGCTCCTTCTCCCCTCCTAAATTCAGTGTTTGCTTCCCAAATCCCTTCACCCTCCCCATCACACACACAGCCAGGCCTACCTCCCCTGTGAACTCTTGCATCAATTATGCTCTCTCTGTGTCCACTCCTTCTGTGCTTCACAAACTGGGAAACCCAACAAACTGTAAAAAGCAAAAACAAAATAAAGTGTTAAGGACAAACTAATAGTAATAGAAAGATAAAAATACAAATGGGTAAGAAAGGAAAGACCACCAAAAGTATTTTAAAAGACAAGGAAGAAATTTTTGTCATGGAACAAGCACGAAATACTTGTACCTTGAACAAATTCCTGTTGGGTCAAGAGAGAGGTCAGCTAACCCAAGTATCAAGTTGGGTCCAGCAAAATCAAGTTTGCAATTATATTGTCTGTGGCTAGATAGGATCTGTCAGTAGCTGAATCTGATTAGAGACTCTGCAGATGGGTTTTGGACTCTTACCGTCTTGCATAGCCTTCTAAAATTGGGTGTTCACAGTTTAAGCCCTGATGCTTTTTCCTTCATTATATTTGGATTTTATTACTGTCATTTTGGGATTACACAAGCTGATGTCTTTCTTCCATGCAGGTTTAGTTGACTCCTCACTTAGATGGCTGCTTGTTTGAAGACAAGCCTTTTTTCTTTTTAATCATTTTACTGGGGGCCCGTACAACTCTTATCATAATCCACCGACCCATCCTTCCATTGTGTCAAGCACATTTGTATATTTGTTGCCTTCATCATTCTCAAAACATTTTCCTTCTAGTTGAGTCCTTGGTATCAGGTCCTCATTTTTTCCCTTCTCTCCCTGCTCCCCCCTCCTTTATGAACACTTGATAATTGATAATTATTATTTTGGAAGACAAGCTGTTAAGACCCCAAACATTATTCTGATTGATAGCTGGGCACTATCTGTTCTTTTCATCTCACTTTTCTGTAGCACCCTTATCTTCAGTGATCATTTTGTGAAGGGGAGTATTGAGCAGGGCCATGTCAGAACTAAGTGTTCTTGGATTGGGGCTAGAGTTAAGTGAGGACTCAGAACCCACCTGCTTGTCCACAGGATATTGCATGACTCAGGTTTACTTCGGCAGTCATAAATCCCAACTACACCAGCAGCAAACAAACAAGCAAGCTAACAACAGGAAAACAAAACCCCATACAAATAAAAATGTAGTCTACAGCCATACCATCCTGATCGTGCCTGATTTCCTCTGATCTGGGAAGCTAAGCAGTGTTGAACCTGGAAGTACTTGGAGGGGAGAAACAAAAATGTAAAACATTGTCAATCATCCTTCTGGGGTAGAAGGTGATTGCATCAGTGACATCAATTTTCTGTGACACAGCGCTCTAGATATTGTTGGTTTGAATTGTCTATTGGAGAACAGTTCACCATGACCCCAACTCTGACGTGTGACCCTACGTAATTCCACTGCAGGGGGTGGGGGGTGAGGAGACACTAAATATATGGCATTTCTGGGTCCGTTTCTCTTGGACTCCCACCAAGTTGGGGGTTTCCCCAAGTCCAATGACTGCTACTTCCACAGCCCAGGGCGGCCATTCTCTGTTTCCTTTCCCATCCAAGTACTCCATTTCTCAGTCCAAGAGCACAGGCAGATTCGAGGCAGGGCTCAGTTCATTCAGCCGGGCTTCTAGGTTTAGTGTGATGTAGCCTCTCCTAACACCCTCTTTCTTGTTCTCCCTCTAGTTACCTGGTTTAGCAATGACTTATTTCCTTCTTATCTTATAGCCATTCTACTTCGGTACTTTTTCTTCCTTTTCAAAACTTTTTCTTCCTTTTTCAGTCTCCTAGAATCTTCTAATGCCTGTATCTCCCCACTGAAAAGGCTTTCCTTTTGGGTACTGAAAAAGTGATGTGAACCTGATCCTTAGTAGGCCTCTGTGTAGCTTAATGCACTCCCTGGAGTCCTGGTGGCAGGAGGATGAAAGCCCTCTGCCGAAACTGCAAGGTCAGCGGTGTGACCCCACCAGCTACAAGATGGGGGTGGGGGTGGGGATCGAGGAGGGTCTGCTTTTGTAGGCCACTGTTGAGCTGGAATGGACCTGATGACAGTAGATCATTTGGTGGTTTCCTCTGAGCACCACACTTCATGCCACCCATGCAGCAGACCCCTCAGGACCAATAATGACAGTAACTATAATTAGGATGGTAGGGGAAGGTGGGGGAGAAAGGGGAAACTGATCACAAAGATCGACAGATATCACCTTCCCCTTACATCCCGTGACAAAGAATCTAAAAGTAGGTGAAGGAAGACAACAGTTGGTGTAAGACATGGAAAAAAGATAATAAATTATTAAGGGTTCACAAGGGAGGAAGGGGAGGGGAAGGAAAAAATGAACTGATACCAAGGGCTCAAGTAGAAAAAACCATTTTGAACATAGTGATGGTAATATGTGCAACTGTGCTTGACACCGTGGGTTGCGGTAAGTGCTGTACGAGCCCCCAAGAAAATGATAATAACAAAGAAGAAACCAGGAACAAAGAGCATGCTGGACCGAACAAGGAGCATGCTGGACCGGGGGCAGAGCAGAAGGTATTTTAAGGACTTCGTCATGTGCTCTGAATGAGTTAGGAACTTACTGGAGAGTTTTACATAATTCTTAAATATTTTGGGAAAAAAGAAGGCTAACATGGGGAACAAGGGGGAAGACTCTTAAAATGAGCTCTCCTACAGCCTTCCCTGTGATTCGGTACTTGTTTACAGTGCGCCAGTTTGCTCTGTCACTTTTTATGCAGCGTGTGTGCTTTTCTCCTGAACCACGCGCCAGTA
>PVJH01039372.1:0-16462 GCA_004026705.1 Nesogale talazaci
AAAAGAAGATTGGATTAAGATGGGATCAGGTACTGAAGATTTAGTGTAGAATGGGTGAGAGATGGTAACTGATGGGCATTGCAAACAGTAGCAAAAACCTAAGGAAATCATTTTAAATGAAAAACCAGTGTCCCAAAATATCATCCACTGTAATAAGTCAGAGTGACATATTCATAAAACACAAAGAATGAAAGAAGGGAGAGAAGGTAGGAAAGAAAAATAGATTAGGAATGAGTAAAATTAAATCCACACATTTGTTATTTAATTTTATTTGTATGTGTGTGTACTACACAAATAAGTAATTTATTTTATTATACATTTTACTTTGCAATTAATAGAGTTACTATGGATGCCACTATTCATGCATATGCCCTAAAATCTGTAGTTCAATTATGTAATCACCAGTAAAGCATACCAAACATTGAGAGGGATGCTGAAATTGTGCAACTCCTTTTGTTCGGCAGTAAAATGACTAACTTTGCACTCTTACAATTGTCCACATCTTTATTTCTCTGTCTAAAAGCTGTTGCAAAAATGATCATATCATCGCAGTAGTAAAAAATGGTTCTGGTACAATGATTACATAGATCAAGGGAACAGAATAGAAAACTCAGAGATAAATCCATCCAGCCACAGACAACTGTTCTTGGACAGAGGTAAAACAGACATGAAATAGGAAAGAAATAGTCTTTTCAACAAATGGTCCTGGCAAAATTGTCTCTCCATCTACAGAAGAATGTAGCAAAACCCATACTTTACACTACGTACAGAAACAAAGTCAAAGATTTAAAGATAAATCTCAGAACTATAAATATCACAATGAGAAAATGGAAACAAGCATAAGAGCCCTATTGCAGGACATAGACATACTATCAAAAGTAATTAAGGAAGCATAATCATTCTAAAATAAAATCAATGCCTGAGACCAATTAAAAATGATACACATGATATTAAAAAGGCATCATCAAAAGATTAAAGAGAAAAAAACTAAAAAATGATTAAAGAGAGAGCCTGTGGACTGGGAAGATATGTAGCAATAACAACATATATGATCTAAGATCTGGAAAATTGCAATATATCAATAATAAGATAAGTACTCCAATTAAAATTTGAGAAAAAAATGACACCCAAATGGATATCAAAAATTTAGGGAGAAATGTTCACAATTGATATCACCTTGCACCTACAATGGCAGCCCCATTAAAAACAGACCAGGCAACAGAACACTGTAAATGATTGTGGTATGAAATCTTGGAACTCTCAAACTCTGCTGATGAGTCTGTAAATAAATACAGTTCTGTGGAAAGTGATATGGCCTATGTCAAACTGCTGGGAATAGTTTTTCCACATGAAAAGACATAACACTACAGGATATATATGCCATAAAAATTAAGAGTCATAACACAAACAAGCATAATAGACACATGCACTTCCCTATGCATTGCCACTCTGGTACAACTTGAGAATTTGGAAATAGCCCACATAACCTTGGTAGAAGAATGGATATGGAAACAGTGATTCATGCACACAGTGGATGAATATGCATCCCTACAAAACAACGATGATACGGATTGGCAAACAGAACATTATGTTAAGTGAATTTAGGCTACCACAAAAGAAAAATGATGTATGTAACCATAACTACAATTAAAAATAAAGAGAGAAAAAGACTTGCACTCAAAGGAACACACTTAGGAGGCTCCCAAAGGAGGGAAGGTGAAGGTGGGAAGATACGGCAATGGATAAAAACATTGACAACTCTTGATTTGGTTGAGAGTTAAACTAGCCATATGTCAAAGGGAAAAGAGCAATAGTAAAGTGGGATGAGATTGAATAGGGGGGACATTGATGAATTGTTTAAGCGATTAAATGTAAAATTGATGATTTGAAGTGTAAACTTCCTCACTGAATTCACACACTGAGTTAGTCCGGGTAGACTAGGGAAACAAAATTTCAGAGACATGCATATAGGTATAAGGAAAGGGTTTATATACAAAAGAAATGTGACCCTAAGAAGGCATCCCAATCCAGTCCAGTGCAAAGTCCTAAGTCCAATAATAACCCATTTGCCCGAAATCAGTCTATAAAGTCTGCTTCCGACACAGGAAGTCACAGGTCAGTGGGTGCAGAATTCTGGCGCTGGCAGGGGTCTCCCCATGGGTCCTCACTTCCAGGGCTCAGGTCCATCAACAGCATGCCACTCCAGCTTCAGAGGCCTGTCTTCATCAAGGCTAAGCCATGTGGTCTCTCCATCGGCTACACCAGCTTCCCAGCTGCTGCCATTCTGTGTTGCCTGTGGTTAATCATCTCTCAAACTAACTTCCAATAGCTGGGGAAGATAGCTTCTCATCTTCACGAGGGAAATATCGTGAGATTTCCCTGGAGTCTCAGTTGAAAGCCATGCCCACACGGAGGCCTCATCTGCTACTCAATGACTTTCTCCTGATTAACAGGCCAGACTCCACCCCTATATTTCAATTATAAAATTAACATAAGCACATGACTGCCACACACACATATACACAATTTAAATTAAAAAAAAGCAATTCAGGTATTTTCTGTTATGTACCAGGTAAGTTCCGAGTTAAGCTGATTAAACATACTTGTGTTTCTCACATAAGATGTCTTAAAATATTACAATATTACATCAACATTACATTATTACAACAATATTATGAGTTTGAATTGAGTCTGCGATAGTGGATTTGGTCCGGTTCCAAAGCTAGCAAAACTATTGCTTATTGCTTAGCATATGCAAGAGACCCTTTTTGGGTCTTATAGTTCTGATTGTTTCTTTTAAAACATAAAATGAAGTCATCCTTTGTATTTTCAGAGTCTGAACCAACATAATTTAGAACTAAATAATTAAGGGGGGAGTCTGTCGCTAATTTTTTTGTTATTATTAACTTTTAATAAAGAATCAAATGCAGATATGCTTATAATATCTTTCTAACACATATTGGAGTATGCAAATTCAAATTACTTACAAGTCCTTCCACTGAATGTAAAATTATAGGAGGTCAGATTCTAGTCAAGGTAAATGATGCTTGGCTCCTATTGGGATCCATCGAAGAAGAGAGTCACTTTTCTCAGGTTAAATTTTTTAGTGAGCATATTTGAACATAATTTAGATGCCAATGTCTATTAATGGCCATCTGTGAAAAGCATGCTTTCATCCTTAATTGGAGCATTTTATAACTGAACTTAACAGCTAAACATTTTATAAATGGACTGAACAATTTCTCAGTCCCTAGGAGGTTAACAGGTAGGAATAAATAATTTGGTTGGCAGAGATGGACAGCTTTCAAAATTGACCTCATGCATCTCTTATTCTCCAGCTTTGCTTAGTCAATGTCCAATTGTCATATGCATGTGAGACAACTGCATACACTATTGGTTGATCTAGGGGCAGCACTTGATATCACAAATTAACATCCTTGCTTCTCAATAATCTAAAGTGGTCTTGTGGAGCAGGTTTCCCTAAAGTAATGTGTTGTTTGGTCTTTTGACTGCTGCTTT
This sequence comes from Nesogale talazaci, assembly GCA_004026705.1. Taxonomy (NCBI): domain Eukaryota; kingdom Metazoa; phylum Chordata; class Mammalia; order Afrosoricida; family Tenrecidae; genus Nesogale; species Nesogale talazaci. Next base: position 3,520 of record PVJH01039372.1, read on the forward strand.
CATAAGGATTGATTGTGGATTGCAGGAAGAATAAATTCTCAATGACTTCAGGCTATTTTTGATTCACCATAATGTTGCCTATTGGTTTTGTTATGTGTTCTTGTCTTCTTTACATTGAGTGGGAATCCATGCTGAAGTATGTAATCCTTGATCTGCATTAACAAATGCTTCAATTCCTTCACTTTCAGAAATCAAGGATGTGTAAGCTGTTTATCGAGGGCTGATGAGTTGTCCTCCAATCCTTCAGCGACACATTCTTCTTTGTATGATACAGATTCTCTGATTGCGTGCTCAGTATACAAAATAAATATGGTAAGAGGATGCAACTCTGTCACACTCCTTTCCTATTTTTAAACAATGCAGTAGTCCCTTGATCTGTAGAGCTGCCTCTTGCCCCGTGAACAAGTTCCACATGTGTACAATCAAGTGTTCTGGAATTCTCATTCTGAAGATGATCCATAGTTTGTTGTGATCCAGGTAAGTCAAATGTTTTGTCATAGTCATCAAACACAAGTAGATATCTTTCTGATATTCTCTGCTTTGAGCCAACTTCCATCTGACAGCAACTGTGCTAATCCATATTCCAGGTCCTCTTCTGAATCTGGCTTGGGCCTCTAGCAAGTCTCTGCAAATGTATTTATGCAACCTTGGCTGGATGATGTCTAGTATAATTTTTTGCAGGTTGTATCATTGATATTGTTCTATTCACTGAGCATTATGTTGGGTCACCTTTCTTTGAAATGGGTAAAATTATGGATTTTCTTTTTCCATCCAATTGGCTAAGTAGCTGTCTTCCAAATTTCCTGACAGATGAGTGAATACTTTGATTGCTTAATCAGCTTGTTGAAGCCTTCTAGCTGGTATTCCATCAGTTATTAAAGCCTGATTTTTGGCTAATACGTTCAGTGCAGCTTGAAACTATTCATTACCATTGGTCTTGCTGATATGATACCTTCTATAGTGGTGAAATGTGGACTACTTATGTGTGTGTGTGTACTAGTTCTTTTTGACAGAAGGATTTTCTGAATTCTTTCCTTCTTTTCATGCTTACTTTATTCAACATTTTCCCTTATAATCTTTCATTATCTTAAAACAGAGATTGATTTTACGATATGTTAACACTAATTCAATTACTTCTCATTATAAGCTTCTGGGGTACATACAATAATTATCCTATTTGACAGAAAATTTGCAGAGAGATAGGAAGTAATTCATACATTTAATAAGAAGATTCATGCTCTAGTTACAAGTGGACAAAAGAAAAAGTTGATTTTATTTTTTGGACAAACTGAGATGGATAGTTTAAGTACCTATTATATTTAACCACATACTAAATGGACATATTTTAAATAGGTAAGGTGTTTTAGAAATCCAAGTTAATTTAAGATTTGGAGTTGTTTGAAAATTAAGAAAAAATCATCAATAAATTGAGTGGGAAATTGAGTAAATCATATATATATATATATATATATCAATGTATTTCATAGATAAAAGGAATACAATGTCCTCATGGAAAGCTACAAAGGTAGGAGAAATTATAGAAAAAATATGAAAAGTGGTATAAATTATCTGGTTATATTAGAATGCTATGACAATAAATCAATTTTAGGGGCTGAGCCACGGTGGCATAGTGGTTGAGTGTGGCACTGTGGCCCATGCACTTGGCGGTTCAAATCCAGCAGCAGCAAGGCTGGCTAGCTCCCAAGACCACCAGAGGGCAGTGATGCCCCCAAAAATATAAATAAATAAATGATATTGGAGAACACTGAGTTGTAGAATTATGAATTGGGGGGGTAAAGCAACCCATAATGAAAGCCCTTCTTTATGATGTGTACATGTTATGTAAAACATGACCCTGTGGTGCTCTTAAATAAACTGTGCTCCATTCCTTATCTACTTACCTGTCACATATAGAATTCACAAGTCCAATACTAGTAATGGATGCTCTAACTCTACAGGTTGTTTTTTCCAAACTAGCAAAGAATGCTCTTTTAAAAATGCCTAATAATAGCACATTATGCACTGAAGTAGGATGCAGCAATGAAGGGTTTGAAATATATTTAATCTGTTTTTAGAATTGAAACACATTTGCATATATAATGCATAAAATAATCAGAGTATGTTTCTTTTTTTTAATCGCGTCACTGCCCTGGTGGGAGTAGGAAATCCAGTCTGGCTCCTAGAGAGCGTTGCTGGATTTGAACCGCCAACCCTGTGGGGCACAGTCCTGCACGCAATCACTGTGCCACCGGGCCTCCGCAAGTATGTTTCTATGAGTTATTAGTTACGGTTAGTTGTGAGAACCATCCTTCTTTGTACTTTCATGGAAAAAGGAGGTGGTCATTTCACTACTAGCAGTGAAGAGTTCGGAGTGTGATGCAGGATACAGTTGTGAGACCTAGAGAGTGTCAGAGGAACAGAAATCACACTAGAACCAGGAAACAGACCAAGGGACAGAGTAGTGCACTTCTGACCCCACAGAGGAAGTAAGATTGAGTGCTCTGGGGAAAGAGGCTGGCTTGTGGATTGGGGTGCCTCTCAGACCTAAAGTAGAAGAGCTGAGTTCTCCTAACTCATGGTGCTGAATCTGAATGAATTCAAGTTGGATGTTAGCATGTCAGCCACATGTCATAGCCATTGAGCAAACATTGACAGTCCTACAGCAGCTTTTTAACTAATAACTGGGCAGGGCATAAGTCAGATCAAGAGGTTGAAGGCCAGAAAAATGTCTGTTGGTGAGCAACACAGAAAAGAAAACATCATGATGAAACTGTAAATTCCTAATGTCTCTATAAATTCCATAACTGTGGCAGGAGAGGGTGTGTAGAAATGCCACATGCAACTTTTATGTTGGGATTAGAAAATATTCAGCAATGAAATGAACAGTATTACAGATAGATACAATTGGAGAGAATAGAAATTCAATTTCTAGAAATATAAACTCGGGTTGGGCATATCTCACTCTCCAAGCTTCAGCTTCAGTGCTGACCTCAAGACAAACTCTGGTGGAAAGGTGACTGCACCTATAGTTGGGCCTGGGGTGTGTGCTCAGACTCCTTCACTGGTTGCCCACTCCAAGCTGTCATGCTACATTCACCTCCTGGGTCACCGGTTTTAAGTTTGATCCTCTTTCCCTGTGGAGCTATAAACAATATGCTCTCCTTGGGGTGGTTAAGTACCCCAATCCCTTTCTACACATCATCTGCCCCCCTTGCTCCTCTCTCCTAGTTGGTTACCACATGGAACCCTGGATTTGATCTGGTCTATGCCATACTACCTGGGTCTTCTCCCAGGATTTTCTCTATAGCATAAATTTTTCCCAATGCCCCTTTGCATTTTTTAAATTATTATTAAACTTACCTCAGCTGAGTCATATTATACATGTCCTTTTGTACTTGGCTAATTTCACTTAGCATAATTTCCTGAAGTTCTTATCATGTGGTGATGTGCTTCATGCGTCCATCACTGCTTTTCTGTGATGCTTAGTACTCCACTGTATGTAGGTACTACAGCTTTTTAATCCATTTGTTAGTTGATGGGAACATATGTCTGGATATCAGTTGATGGGACTGCTTCCAACTCCTTGTGATTGTGAACTGGGTTGCAATGAACATTAGGGCACAGATATCTGGTCGTGGATTGTTGCTTGCCTCTTCTGGGTATATGCCCAGCAGGGGGATGGCTGAGTCATATGGTAGCTCAATTTCCATCTGTTTTAGATATCTCCAAATTGATTTCCATAGTGGCTGTACATACCTGAAAGTCCACCAGCAGTGCATACGCACCCCTATCTCTCCACAGCCTCTCCAGCATTTGATGCTTTCTGACTTTTTGAATTGGGTCATCCTTGAGGGTGTTAGGTGGCATCTCATTGTTTTGATTTGCATTTTTCTTATGGCTAATAATTTGGAACATTTTCTCATATGTTTTGGCCGTTCTGATTTCTGCCTCTGTGAAACTTCTGTTCGTGTCCTTTTCTCACCTCCTCAGTGGGCAGATAATTTTGCTCTTTTTGGAAGCTATAAGGGTATTGTAGATTTTAGAAATAAGGCCTTTATATGATTTGTCATTGCTAAAGATGTTTTCGCAGAGCACAAGAGAACAAATGAATTGGGGGAAGGAGAGAATGGAGTACATCCTGGTCCACCGAACCTTCAGGACTATATTCTCACCAAGAACAGCTGATGCACAAAGAGGAACGTATGTCTGGCTCAGTTATGAAATACGACTACACTCACTGACCCAAGGGCTATCAGGTTCAGTAAGGAGAAACAAGGTCAGGATTACATCCTGTCTAACACAACCACACCATGGCAAAACACTAAGAGTGTGCAACAGAGCGTGGAGTTCCAGATGGAGTGCCAAGGATATACTTTGGGGCCAGGGTGTGGCACCTCATCTGACTTAACAAAGGGACACTTCCGGAAGTCTACAACAGATCTTGAACTATTTACAGGATATATATATATATATATATATATATATATATATATATATATGACATTGAGGGGGTTTTCGTTGTTGTTACCATTGTTTTATTTCCTTCTCTTGTACATATTGTTACTTCTGCTGGTCTAGATAGACAGGATATCCTGTCTACATAGACAGGATAGACTTGGCAAACAGTCTAGAGGAGAAAATGACAGGACTGATGGTTCTGGGGTAGGGGACATGAGAGAGGGGGAGAAAGGGGAAAGGGGGTGATGTTGATTAGCCCAGGGAAAAGGGAATAACAATTAATTCGAAATCAGTGACAAGATGGGTGAGAGAAATCTGATAGGGATTGATCAAGATTAATGTAACAGAGAGAAAATACTGAAACCCAAATGGAGGCTATGAATGATAGTGGGACAAGAGGAAAATAAATGGAAATAGAGGGAGGAATTGGGGATAATGAGCATTTATAGAGGTTCAAATACAGGTATGTACATAGGTACATATATTTATAAGTGATGACAGAGAAGTAGATCAATGTGCATACTGATAGGGTTAGTAGCAGGATAGCAGATGGGCTTTGGACCTTGACTCAAGTACTTCCTCAGTGTAAGAACATTTTGTTCTATTAAATTGGCATTCCAAGATGCTCACCTTCCTGACAAGATCACTGAAGATAAAAGTGTGCATAAGCAAATGTGGTGAAGAAAGCTAATGGTGCCCAGCTATCAAAAGATGGAGTGTCTGGGATCTTAAAGGATCAAAAGTAAACAAGCAACCATCTAGCTAAGAAGCAAAAAAGCTCACATGGAAGAAGCACACCAGCTTCTGGGATCAAGAGGTGTCAAAGGGATTATATATCAGGCTTCAAGAACTAAAAAGCATAATATTGTGTGCTCACTTTCCTGATATGATCGTTGATGACAAAAGTATGCATAAGCACATGTGGTGAAGAAAGTGGATGGTGCCCGACTATCAAAAGATTATGTCTGCGGTCTTAAAGGTTTGAGTAAACAAGCGACCATTCAGCTCAGAAGCAACAAAGCCCACATGGAAGAAGCACACCAGCCTGTGTGACCACGAGGTGTAGAAGGGACTGGTGTCAGACATCAAAGAACTAAATTTAAATCATTATTAATGGGGGGGGTGGTGGTGCAGATTGGGAACCCAAAGCCCATCAACAGATGAAGCGACATCCTCTTACAGAGGGGTTGCAGAGAGGAGATGAGCCAGTTAAGTTACAGTGTAGTAACAAAGAAATATGCAACTTTCCTCTAGTTCTCAAATGCTTCTTCCCACCCACTATCACAATCCCAATTTGGCCAACCAGCTGGACCAGGGGATTTACAGTGAAGTTGGAAACATGGGAAATTTAGCATAGATGATTCCTCAGGACTAGTAGTAGGAGTGGTGATACAAGGAGGGTGGAGGGATGGTGGAATAGAAAGGGAAAACCAATTTCAGGGATCTACATGTAGTCTCCTCTCTGGGGCACAGACAACAGGGGAATGAGTGAAGGGACACATTGGACAGTGCACAGTATGAAACAAAAATAACAATTTATAAATTACTAAGGGTTCATGGGGGTAGGGGAAGGGAAATATAGGGAGAGAATTCTATGGCCTAAGTGGAGTGAGGATGTTTTGAGAGTGAGGCGATAAGTGTGCAAATGTGGTTTGCATAAAATTGATGTATGTGTAGATCGTGATGGGAGTTGTATGAGTCCCCAATAAAATGATTCATTAAAAAAAGAGGGAAGGAGGAAAGAGAAGCTTATACCAAGGCCTCAAGTAGAAAATATTTGGAAATGAATATGGCCATATGTATATAAATGTGCTTGATACAAATGATGTATTCAATGGTATAAGAGCTGTAAATAAATAAAATAATTAGAAAAAAGAAAAGAGTCTAATAAATGCACATGAAATTGCAATGAAAATGTAAACCATTGCAAAAAAAAAAGAGAAGTATAAACTCGGATAATTTCTGTGTTAGTCCCAGTTAAACTAGAGAAACAAACTAGACATGCACATGGATATAAGGGAAAGGTTTATATACAAGAGGAATGCAACATTGAGAAAGAATCCCAGCCCAGTCCAGTTCAAAGTCATAAGTCTGATATTAGCCCATATGTCTGATATCAGTCTATAAAACCTCCTTACAACTCATGTAGTCACAGGCCAATGGGTGGAGAGTCCTGGCACTGGCAGGGGTTTCCCCATGGCTCCTTGCTTCCAGGGCTCAGGGTCCATCAACAGCATCCAGTGGTGGTAGAAGCAACTCAGCACTGACAGAGGTCTCCACGTGGCTTCTCCAGCTTCAAAGGTCTGGTTCCATCAGGGTAAGGCTGTGTGACTTCTCCTCTGGCTCCTCAATCTCCTCAGATGCTGCCATCTTGTCTTGCCTGCAGTTTATTGTCTCTGAGACTAATTCCCAAAAACTGGGGAGATAGCTTCTCTTCTCGATGAGGGAAATGTTGCGAGATTTCCCAGAAGTCTCAGGAGAAAGCCATGCCCATATGAAGGCCTCATTGGCTACTTAATGGCTATCTCCAGATTATCAGGCAAGACTACACCCCTACATCACATGACCACCACTGTCCACCCCTTGCTAATTTCACACTTTCACACAAATCTGTAGCCATATGTAACTTTCAAATAAACAATAAAATCATACCTATATCTGACAGGATGAAACTAAAATGCATACAAATGAACATGTGCCATTGGTATTTAAAAATAATATTATATAAGTGAACTAAACAAAATATATCCTTTGTCTTACAATTGCAGTTACATAATATCTACACCTTGCACCTATAATCGTATGAATATGTATTTCCCCACCTATGAGAATTTGTAAGCCAACCACCTCATGCCTTTATTCCCCATTTTGGATATCTAATTTCTATTTTGCCCACTTATATGAACCCAGTGCTCTGAGGAAACAATCATATCTTTCTACATAAAGACTCTTCATTCGAGTTGGAATCTTGTGAAGTGGGCATCCGTTAGCAATGTCAAATAAGGACAGGTCATCCATAAAGTCAGCAGCAAAAGGGACCAGGTCACAGATTCACATCACTTCTCTTCCTCTGGTTGGGTTCTGGTCAGCTCAATGTGGGCTGTTTCACTTAGTCTTACCAGGGTATCCATTGGTCACCTTCCCTTTAGACCATGATCCCATCACATATTCTCAACACGCCTAGCCCTCTCATGCTAGGTCATGAACACCAGACCAGTCTGCCACTCTCGTCTTCTCTATTTCCTGGTAACCAAGTCCATGGGTGTCAGTGGCCAAACTCAAACATCTTTTTATTGCTGCCGCTCTCCTACTTCTTCTCAAAGAGTAGATCTAGGTGGTCACCTAACAAGCATTTCAGCCTGCCACAGGCTTCCTTTAACATTCAATCTCAGAGAGGAGTTATCTTCATGGTTTCAGATTCCTTCACTTCTGAAAATAATCACTAGTCATCTTCAATTGGTCATTCTGACCTTCTCTTAGAATGCAAATATCCTGAATATTTCAAAAGACTGAGTGGGGCTAATTTCTTAAGAGAAGTCTTTCTAGGTGTGGCCTAAACCCATCTAAGGACAAGTTGGGGTTAATTTTGTTAGAGCTGTCTTTGAACCTGTGTCCAAAAACCTCTAGAGGTCAATGCTTGACTTGAAGCACTAGATCTACAAAACTCTTTTTTCATACTTCCCAATAAACATTTCTATACATCCTTATATTAATAAAAATAGGTATAAGAAATCAGTGTAAGCATCAGTCAGAAATTAAACTTAATTCTTAAAACAGTCAAGGTCAATAATTATTAAGCTTATATATATCCTCATCTAAACTACTGTTTCCACAAAAACATTGAATTAGGTCTCTGAAGGCATCAAAACAGATCCATACTTTCGGTCAGGCATTCTGACCTTATTAACCATTATCCTTGAGCAGCATAGATTGTGAGACATTCAAATGACAGTTTTTACCCCTGAGCTCAAGATGTACATTATCAAAATTCATTTTATATAGAAATAACCAAAGACAGCATCCAAACAAAATAATCAAACTTTAACTTCCCATATTGTTTCCAGAAAATAACTCAGTAAACTTCATGGGCATATCTGACTTCTGGCTAGCCAAAGAAGTAACAATATCATGAAGCAAAAGTCAAACAAGCATCTAGCCTCCATCTGTATGATTTGTTTCCCCAATACCCCACTCTTGGGACCATAATATGTTTGTTCAGGTAAACTAGAGAAACAAACTCATAGACATGCATATGGATATAAGGGAAAGGTTTATTTATAAGAGGAATGCGACATTGAGAAACCTTCCCAGGCCAGTCCAGTTCAAAGTCATAAGTCCGATATTAGCCCATATCACTGATATCAGTCTATAAAGCCTCCTTCCGACTCCCAAAGTCACAGGCCAGTGGGTGTAGAATTCTAGCACCAGCAGGGGTTCCCTCATGGCTCCCCATTTCCAGGGCTCAGGGTCGATCAACAGCATCCAGTGGTGGTAGAAACATCTCAGCACTGACAGGGATTTCCTTGTGACTTCTCCAGCTTCAGAGGTCTGTTCCATCATGGTAAAGCTTTGTGGCTTCTCCTCCAGCTCCTCCATCTCAGACACTGCCATCTTGTCTTGTTTTCAGTTTGTTGTCTCTGAGACTAACTCCCAACAACTGGGGAAATAGCTTCTCCTTTCGATGAGAGAAATATCCCAAGATTTCCCAGAAGTCTCAGGAGAAAGCCATGCCCACATGAAGGCCTCATTGGCTACTCAATGGCTATCTCCAGATTATCTGACTAGACACCACCCCTATATCACATGACCACCACAATTTCCATTTAAGACACAAAGCAAGTAAACAAACATCAAGACACAGGAAGAAAGCATTGTAGTTGATTTTTTTAGTTGTGGATATGTACAGAAAAAATCAGTGATGCTCATCTATTTAGAAAAAAATTGCTTTATATCAAGAAGAAACATTTTATCAAGAAGGTATCCCAGATCAATCCAATTTAAGTCCATGGGTCCAATGCTAGCAGAGCCCTTCAGATTCCCTTAGCCCAGTGTTTCTCAACCCTCCTCATGCTGCAACCCTTTCATACAGTTCCTCATGTTGTGGTGACCCCCAGCCATAAATTATTTTTGTTGCTACTTCCTAACTGCAATTTTGCTACTGTTATAAATCATGATGTAAATTTCTGATATGCAGGATGTATTTTCATTGTTTCAAATTGAACATAATTAAAGCATAGTGATGAATCACAAAAATAATTTGTAGTTCTCTATGATGAAATACATTTTTCTAATTATAAATAAATAAAATTTTGTCTTGAATCATGGTATAATATGGGTAACAGTTTTCATGCTGGGTATTCATGTGTGGGTGCATTTGCATGTGTGCGGACCGGTCTGGAGAAAATATGCTTTTCTCCATGGGCAACTCCTGTGAAATGGTTGTTTGACCTCTCCAAAGGGATTGAGACCCAGAGATTGAGAACCACTGACTTATCTGAAGACCAATCACTAAGAAAGGTGAAGCAGGTTTCAAGAAAATCACCATCTGTGGGTGCTGACAGAGTCACATGGGTCTAAGTTCATTGGAAACTTGAAGGGTAACTGAAAGCTCTCAGGGTTGAGTGGTCCACATAGGGCTAACCCTAGAGGCAGAAAAGAGTCCCCATAAGCAGAAAGGTAAAGGGAGAGAGAGAAGTTAGGAGACCCAATGCCTCTCTTATTTAAAGGCCATACCTCCCTGGAGGAATCATCAGATTATGGCCTGATTAAGTTGGGATTTCACCCATTCACAAGTGAAAGTTGACTTAAATGCTAAGTGCTTCATATACCAATACACTGTCCTAGTTCATATGTAATACATTATTCTATACTTTAATGATAAATACATTTAACACTAAACAAAATACATTAGATCAGTGCAACTTGTACTTTAAGCCATTTTCTTAAAAATGTTAGGGGTTTGAATAAAGATTTCATATATATATATGCACATATTTATATTCACCTTATATAAACACACTGTATATATATACAATTTAGATAATTTTAAGCACAAATTATCATTCATTTTATTGTAAAATAGCAGAACTGATTATTCTCAATATTCATGCAACTATTAGTATTCAAGATGAAGTTAAAATTGTAGTTTAAGGGGCAGAGCCCCGGTGGCATAGTGGTTGTGCGCGGGACTGCGGCCCACTGGAATGGAGGTTCAATTCTGGCTCCCAGGAGCAAAGGCTGGGCCTCCTACTCCCACCACCTGAGAGCAGCGGTGCCCCCAAAAAATTTTTTAAAATGTAGTTTAAGTTTTACCAGTAGAATAGGTAAGATCAAATATGAATTTTTTAAAAGACAATCCAAATTACCACAATTTTCAAAGTGTGAGGCTTAAATTGCCTAAACAAATAAGATGCTATATCATATATCAGGAAAGATAATTATTCTAAATTTAGTTATATTGAACAAGCTGACTAATTTACATCTATTCAGAAATAAACAAAACAGAAAAATTCCACAAAAGCCAAGTCAAAATGTGCACTTGGTGTTGCCAATTTTCATACAAAATAACCCGGTGGTTACATTGGAACTACTGGATGGGTGGAGAGAAGGTGGGGTAGAGAGACGGAACCACCTGCAAGGATCTACACATAAGCTCCTGTGACGGGCATCAGGATAGTGGGCTGAGGGAGGTGTCTGGCAGGGTAAGATCCGACAGAACAATAATAATTTATAAAGTATTGAGGGTTGATGGGGGAGGGAGAGCAGGGGAAGAGCGGAAGGATTGGTGGAGCCGATACCAGGGGCTCGGGAGAAAGGGCGGATGTTTGGAGAATGATGACGGCAGCGGACATGCGAGGGTGCTTGCCACAGTATGTTTATTTATGTATTGGAAAAACGATGTACAAGCCCCTAATAAAATGATTCCTAATTTAAAATAATGATAAAAAATTTAAAAATTAAAAAAAAAAAGAATAAAACCCAAGAAATCAAATGAAAAAAAAAAGTGTCCCTTAGTAACTGGTGATTGCCAGGTTTTGTTTATGAGTATGAGCTCTTCTTTGAAGCATGCCTAACCTGTGGTGATCTAGAATGAACATTTGTTCTCTATTGTTCTCTTGGATGTTCATAGCCTCTGTTAGTCTGGCTGGCTTTCTTCATCAGTGTTTACCATATTCCTAACCTTTAGTGTGCAAATAATGCCTGTTCACGAAAGCTTTTCATCTGACCAGTCAACAATTGACTCATCGTTTCCTAAAAGTGGCAAAGAGGGTGTGGGAGGTCTGGTAGGCCTTAAGCGAGAGTAATATAGCTGAGAGGAAGTACTGAAACTCAAATGAAGGCTGAGCATGATAGTGGGACCACAGCAAGGTAGAAAGGAATGAGGCAAGAACTAAAAGGCAAAGGCACTTGCCGAGTGCTAAACACAGGCAAGAACATCTGTAAATATAATTATTTATGATAAGGAGGGAATCAGCGGATGGACCTTGGGCCCCCACCCAGGTACTTCTTCAGTGCAAGAACACTTAGTTCTATGAATCTGGTATTCCATGATGCTCACTGGCCCAATAAATAAAATCATTGATGTCGAATGGGTGTATAAGCTAATGTGGTGAAGAATGCTGATGTCACCCAGCTAACAAAGGATATAGCATCTGGGGACTTAAAAGCTTGAAGATAAACAAATGGCCAGCTACCTGAGAAGTAGCCATCTCCATACAGAAGAAGCGCACAAGCAAGTGTGGTCAAAAGGTGTCAAAAGGACCAGGTCTCAGGGGTTGAACAGGAAAAAACCATATCACTGGGGCTCACCTTCCAGAAATGATCACTGAGGACATGAGCAAGAGTGGTGAAGAAAGCTGATGATGCCCAGTTATCAAAAGATACAGTGTCTGGAGTATTAAAAGCTTAAACAAGAGGCCACTTAGCTCAGGAACAACAAAGCCCACCATAGAAGAAGCACACCAGGCTGTGCAGCCATAAGGTGTTGAAAGATGCAAGTATCAGGCATCAAAGAACAAAAATCATATCATTATGTGCCCACCCTTCCAATATGATCACTGAAGACAAATGGGTGCAGAGGCAAACAGAGTGGAGGAAGCTGCTGTTGCCCAGCTATGAAAAGATAAAGCATTTGGAATCTTTTTTTTATTTCCAATCATTTTATTAAGGGCTCATACATCGTTTTTCACAATATATAAATAAGCATACTTCTCAAGCACCCTCACATGTCCACTTCTATTATTGTTCTCCAATCGTCCACCTTTTTCCCTTAAGCCCCTAGTATCAGCTTTTCCACTCCTTCCCCTCTTCCCCTGGTCTCTCCTCCCCTCCAACCCTCAATACTTTATACATTGTTATTGTTTTGTCATATCGTACACTGCCCGACCTCTCCCCCTACCCACTCCTTTGATGCCCGTCCTTCAAATAAGAGCTTGTGTATATATCCTTGCTGTTGGTTCCCCCCCCCCCTTTCTGGCCACCCTCC
>PVJH01039373.1:0-16456 GCA_004026705.1 Nesogale talazaci
GAAAATACTTTGACGAGAAGAGATGCCCAGCAGTATAAACGTGAAGCCTGGGCTGTAGTCAGCGGACATGCCATTCCAGCCACAATTCCTCACGTGATGTATTAAGATTCTGACCTCTACGTCTGCAGGGCTACTCGTGCGCAATGGAGTTTGGGTCTTCACCCAAGCTGGGAGGCGAGTCACACCTTTGGTTTCCTTGGCCCTGGGGTCTGCTGAGAGACAACCGCCTGTGTACGCCCCGTCTCAGGCACAGGGAGAAACCCCAGGTCCCTCAGAAGAACCGCCTTTGGGAGATGGTCCCAGCCACAGCTTTCTACTTCTCCACTCGGTTCAACAATCCACTGCCGTGAGTGCCCAGAACACGCAGACGGTACTCAAGGTTCGGGCAGTTCATTAGGGAAGTGAACAGGTTGCCACGATCCAGGATCAGAACCCTTTAAGGATACAGGTGTTTTTAGTCATCGTACTGGGGGCTTGTACAACTCTTATCCCAATGCGGATAGCCATCCAAGGATACCAGCAGGTGCTTTGTCCAGACCAGCACCTGCCCTCAGCCAACAGCCAGGGCTCTGGTCCTCATCTCTCAGCCATGGCGTCCTCGGTCTTTACCCTGGGAAGCCCAGGACTCTGCCTCCTGGTTCTCAGCAGGCTCCTCTGTTCTGTCTTGTGGCCCCAGGCCTGGGGCAGCCTCTCCCTCCTCCCCAAATGCAGGCACAGCTCTTCCCCTTGCTCCACTAGTGACTCTTCTTGTTGGATCCTGGAATTCCTCTTTCTCTGCTTCGGAGAGGGCTCTTGTACCCAGTGGAATGACAAAACTGACCAATCCCCAGGGGAGAGTCCTCTACGCCTTCTTCTAGTGAGGATGGCACAGGACAGGGCAGTGTTCCATTCTGCTGCGAATAGGGTCACCATGGGCTAGAAACGACTCCCTGGCATCTGTGGCAGTCAGCTCATCTGGTGTCAATTTGAGGATGAAGAGTTTAAGGATGGCAATCTGGAGACGGCCAATGAGACCTCTGTGTGGGCATGGCCTTCTCCTCAGAGAATCCTGGGATATCTGGCAATTCCTTCTTGGAGGTGGGAGACACTATCTCTCTTGGTTCACTGTCTTGGAGACATTCAGCTGACAAGGCTGAGTCCCTGGGAGACATTCCTGAGGAGAAGCCACATGGACCTACCCTGATGCAATGAAAAACCTGGACCTAGAGAAGCCCCGTGGAGACCCCTGCCAGCGCTGAGGTGCTCACACCACCCCTGGATCCAAAGACTTTCTACCCACTCGCTTGCGATTGTCCCGCATTTGGCTTCATTACATGTCTTTTGTGAGTCTGAAGAGGACTTTATCAATGGGTATAGGACATATGGGTTAATATCAGACTTGCGGACCGGACCAGGTTGGCATGTTTTCTCTATGTACAACTGCCCTTTGTATCAAATTCCCTCTGGGGACCCACAGCCTCTGAGCCTACCAGCTCTTAGCCTGTAGGGTTCTGGGGCTTCCGGCCTCCCTGCTCCCCAACTCCCCCATCTGCCCAGTTTTACACACGTGAGTGCTCTTTCCATGTGGTTGTTCTTGCCCAGGTGTGAATCCCCGTGAGACTGCGAAACCTGAAACTTGTCCTGTCCGTCATAAAAACCCACTTGGATTACAGAACGGTCTTCCGTGGGAATTCTCTCAGGATGGGAGCTAAAGAACCAAGGCATTACCTGCTGCAAGAAGCCTAACAGGTCCCCAGGGGAGAGCTCATACACTTGTTTGATGCATTAAAAGAGAACCCACAGCTGAATAGCCCTGGAGAACCCCACCCTCAAACTCACCTCCAGTTAGCCTTTAAGAAGAACGTGTCAGCTAGAGGAAGATGGTGCGTAGTGGTTGAGGGCGGGACTGCGGCCCATTGGCTTGGTGGTTCAAATCCAGCAACAGCTCTCTGAGAGCAAGGCTGGGTATCTCTCACGACCACCAGAGGGCAGTGATGCCCCCTCCCAAACCAACCAACCAAACACTCATCTTGTCATTGGTCACACACCTGTCACCCCCACTGCCACGCTAGCACAGGAAGATAAAGATTGGTTACACCTGGGCAACAAGGTCCCTAACATTGTTTGGCCTTAATGGAAACAGAGCACAGGTGATCACTGGGGGACAGCATCACTGCCAACATCTGAGTGAGTATGATCCATCCATCATCACTTTGCCTTCCACTCCAGCTCAGACAGGAAATCTTTTGTAATGTTCTACATATTTTTCAGATAGTGTTAGCTGAATTTTCTGGAGAGTCAGATTGTCATGACCCTCCACAGAAGCTCAGGAAGTTTCTGAAAGGAAATCCATGCATCATGAACAAAGTTTCATCCCACAAATCATCTCTCACTCAGTTTCCAGATGGCTTCCGTAACAACATAGCAGCCTCTCGGGGTCCTGCTTCTCAATCCTTTCAAATTTGTGATTTATTTACCTCTGCTCAGAAAACAGAAATATTTGCTTCTCATGCTACTATTCAAAAATGTTAAGCAGTCTGTGAATATGGTCGCTGATCCAGGGTATGCAGTACAAATGTCTTCTTTATGGGAACAGTGAAGCTGAAATCAGATGGGCATTCTGATATTGATAAGTTAGTCATCACCCTACAACCTCAAATAAGGTCCCAGCTCCATCCTTGTTTACTGGGCAAGCAAGGGCACCTACCCAGTTGCCAGGGCCAGTTTCTATTAGCAGTGCTAACCCATAGAAGTTAGCTCAAAGGGCATTAGCTTCTTTTGTATGCCCCAGAACTGCACATCCAAACCTGCCCAGCAATGCTGCCGATCTAAGACAAAGGTATCTTCTAACATGGGCTCAAGCCAGACAAATTGTCTGATCGTGTGCTCACTGACAGCAAACCTCATTTAGGGAGAGACATGGTGCCCCAGGAAGATCAATCTGGCAACTCACATATGTGTCACTCACCTATAGCAGGCACTTTCTCAGAATTTGCAAGGGCATCAACCTTGACTGGAACTTTGATAAAACTTGCCTCAGTCCTTTACAGTCCTGTTTTTGTCTGTTGGGCACTCCAACACATCTGAAAACTGATAATGACTCTGCTTGCACCAGAAAAAGATTTTGCAGTTTTTGTCAAGATTGGGATATTCTTCATGTAACAGGCATCCCTGACAACACTCAGGGAAAGGCCCTCGTTGAACAGACACACAGCCCTCTGAAACATCAATTACTGAACAGAAGGAGAGAGACAAAAGGTGACTCTGTGCACGACCAGCTTCATGCAGCTTTATTAACATACGTATTTCTCTCTCTCTCTCTCTCTCCCCCCAAAGCTTCTAACATTGGGGAGGATAAACCTGTTTCTTCCTTTAGAGAGAAAGCTGATTCAGAGGCCTCCTGGGGTGTTTCTTTAATGACACATGACACAGGAATATCTGATTCTTTTGGAAGTTGATGCTGCCGTTTGGAGTGAGGGATGATTTTGCAGCACACAGCATGGAGTGGCTATGTCGGACCTCTCCCCTATTGTCACAGGCAGAGTGCCCAACACAGACTTAGATTTTACTGCAAATGTCCATTCTCTCTATCTTTCCTTTATACCTTGATTCATTCAAACTGTGCTCCCCATGCACCTGCGCTTTCCCGGTGTCCAGTGTTAGGTTTCTGAAGTTGGGAATATCGGGGTTCCTAGCTTTGCATGATGAAATAATTCACGCCGAAGCCCATTTTGTAATCCCAGTGGGTTTTGAGGAAGGACGGGACAAGCGTCAGGTTTTAAAGTTTCCAAGAGATTCACAACCATGGAAAAGAGCACCCACGTGGGCAGATCTTGGGGAGGAACCCGGGAGGCCATGGACTGAGAACATGTGTGCCCAGAGGCTGTGTGCCCCCTGGAGCAGGCTCATGTGTGTCTGCACAGGGAAAGTGAGACCCTCTTCCTCCACCTGCCTCTGACCTGGAGCACAGTAAGAGAGCGTCCCAGAGCCTGCTCCCTGCCTTTATTCGAGCCCACCCCCTGGCTGGAGGAAGGGGTGGCTGATGGTACTGGTTGACCCCATTGGCTGAGTTAGACCTAACTGGGTGATGTTTTGAGCCTGGACCTAGTTTGGTCCGCCCAGGGCTGCCTCTCACCTGTCTCGAGGGCTTGAGTACAGTCATGTTCAGTTTGGAATTTTCATAGGTGTCTATTGGCTGTCTGATTTCATTCCAACCTCTTGTATGGGGGCCTTCGCAGGCCTGGAAGGGGTAGCTCACTGTCCCTAAGCTACCTGCCTAGCAGAAGGAAAACGGGGTGGCTGGGATCCCAGTTTGCTCACCGTCCCTGGGAGGGGCTGTTTGTTTTGTGTCCTTTCAAGCAAAAGAGTGAGTAAATGGAGCCCCTCTGGGTGGCAAGTTCGGCCGGACCCCGGAAGGAAGGACCAGGTGATGGTGTGACATGGAGGATGAGGAGACAACCCTAAGACCTTGACTCCTGGTCCTGAAGTTACCCCAAAGCATCAAGAGCACCTTGCAGTTTCGAGAGAATGGCGATTGTTGCCTTCTGATTTTCATTCTCATTCCTACCATTGCTGATGTTGACAGAGAGATGCCCTAGGATTCTATCGTGACTGAACCTTTTAAATCAAAGATGGCTGAACTACAGCAACAGATTGTTCATTTACTAGAAGATCAGATTATGGACTTTCAAGTTCATTTGGTGCTAATCATTGCAGTTTTTATTTAACTCCTTATCCATATGAGGACTGGGCTTTTAATTAGGAACCATTGGCAAAGATTTAAGGGAAAGATTTCATTAGATGTCTGTCAGCTTAAAAACCAACATATTCAATCAACATTTTTCACATAGATTACATAACAGAGATATCCCATTACATATCAGTCAGCTAAAAATGGAGAATTTTCAATATGTTTAGATTTTCAATCATATCCCTAGGGTTGGCACAATTAAACAAATGTGGGGGGAGGTGCAATGGGTGGTGGTGGTGGGGGGGGGGTTACTTAACAACCTGGTCCTGATTTCAAAGTATTTCCCATAGCCCAAATTCTGACCTGGCTGTGTCATTATTTTCTTCTTGGTGGTCAGTAGACTTCTGGGATATAGTGTATGACTATGTCACCTCATTGGCCCTTTTTAATTAAAAAAAAGGGGGGGGGATGTGGGAAACGGAACCTGGAAAAGAGTATGTACTGACAAATTCTCTCCTTTCATACATGAAGGAGTCTGGGGGCTCCCATGGAAGGAGACCTTCAAGTTCATAGACTGGAGATGTGTTCCAGCCACATTCTCCTAAGTAAATGTTGTTCCCCAGGATGAACCCCGGAAATAATGCCAATTTTAAGGTGCTATGTGCAAGCGCAGCTTGGTACTATATACTCTTGAAGGGTTGAAGTCTGTTTGTCTGATGGTTATCAGACATCAAAAGCAGTCAGACTATCTAACCTGAAGGAGTTCCACTCCCTTCTGACCAGCATCATGGAGTGCTCCCTGGGAGAAGAGCCCAGCGGCACCTAATGTCAGCCAGCTCAGAGAAGACCAAGATGAGGTCACCAGCTTACATCTCGAAACTCTCTCCTTCTTGTATGTGTCTTCCTGACACATGTAGCTCCAGTACCTCTGCTTCCTTTGTGTGTACCCTCCTTGCTTGACCTCCTTATGTTTCATGTGTGCCTTTGATACAACCCCTTCTTGTTATGTATGTACTTACCACGACTTGCAGGTCCCAGAGTATAGAAGCTCATAAGAGAATACCTTACTGCCTCATTGTGGTTCTCATCTTCTTTGGAAGAGGTGAGCCCTGGCAAGCCTGGTCTAGTCTGATGACTCTTTAATGTACCCCTAAATTACACAACCACCCCCTTGGACTCATTCAGCTGTGAAGTTGGACTCCTGGGGTGTTTCTTTAATGACACAGGAATATCTGATTCTTTTGGAAGTTGATGCTGCCGTTTGGGGTGAGGGATGATTTTGCAGCAAACAGCATGGAGTGGCGATGTCTGACTTCTCCCCTATTATCATAGACAGAGGGCTCAACACAGGCTTAGGTTTTACTTCTCAAGGTGTCCATTACTTCAAATGTCCAGTATCTCTATGTTTCCTTTATACCTCGATTCATTCCAAATGTGCTTCCCATGCACCTGCTCTTCCTGGTATGTGTTGGGAACCTCACTCATCTTGCCAGTTTTTCATACTGTGATAACTTGTGCCCTAACTGGGTGGTATGACAATGGTATTCCAAGTACCAGTGGCGTCACCCATGATGGACGGGTATAAGCTGAGCTTCCAGACATAATAGACCATGAAGAACAATCAGGTTGTCCACTTCTGAGGACCTTAGCCACACAAAGATGAATTCACCTGAATCCCCTTAGAGAGACTGCCAGAAGAGGAGCCCTCAGAATAAGGCAGAGGTGAGCTCTCTACTCCAAGCAGAGTTGATCAGAATGATATGGATGGAGTAAAGCTTTCAGGACGTGCATTTGCTGCTGAGGCACAACTCAAAATGAGAAGAAAGGGCTCCAAATGTTCACTAATAATCAGAACATAGGATGTGGGAGGAATGGATCTAGGAAAATCAGATCTCCAAGAAGGAAAAGAAATCCAGAAGAATCCACACACCACACACCACGAGCGGACATGGATCGGTACTGACCATCTTGAGTCAAACAGTCCTGTGGATTATTCTGACAGTGTCCAATTGAAGAGAAGTGGGGTCATGTGTAAAATCGAACGAACATTTCCAGGCTGTTTGGAGATAAGATAGCTCTGTTAATTTAATGTCTGCACATCGACAAGACACTAGTTAAAAGAATACAGCCCTTATTCAAATTTGTGCCAGATCCAGTCAAGCTAATGGTGCAGAAATCAAAGAATTCCATCACCTTCTTCATTATGAAATCCATCGAACATGCCATCAGGATGCATTGGTAAATATTGGTGATAGGAAATGCCAACCTTGAAAACAAAGAGGAAGGGACAATGGTTAGAACATATGGCCTCTACCAAGGGATTTATAGAGGTCTAAATATAGGCATGTGCATAGGTAAATATATTTATAGATGATGATGGGGAAAGAGATCTATGTGCAAACATTTATAGGATGAATGTTCAGGCGGCATACAGACATTGGGCCTTGAAGCAGTCACCTAATCTTCAGGATGAAGAGTGTAGGCGTGGAGTCTAGCTTGTCAATCTGGAGATAGCCAATGAGACTTCTGTATGGGCGTGGCTGTCTCCTCTGAGAGTTCTGGGAAGTCTGGTACTTCCTCTCTCACTCTCTTGGATACTTTCTATGGAAAACACTGACTGCCTGAGAGGCTCAACTGACAAGGCTGGCTCCCTTCGAGGCATCCCTGCGGAGAAGCCACCCTGAGGGAGCAAGAAACCTGGGCCCAGAGAAACCACTCCTGCCTGCGCTGAGATGCTTACACCACCACTGGATCCAAAGACTTTGTACACACTGGCTTGTGATTATCCTGCATTTGGTGTCATTGCATGTGTTTCATGAGTCTGAAGGGCTTTGTAGATTGCTGTCGGACATAGCGCTAATATCAGTCTTCTGGACGTAGCCCACTAAGCTAGTATGTTTTCTTAATGTACAATTACCTGTCATATAAAACTCTCTTATATACATATGTGTGCTTATGAATTTGTTTCTGTAGTGTAGCTGGACTAACACAGGCCACCACTGAAGAACTTCCTTGATGCAAGAACATGTTGTTCTATTAAATTGCCATTCCACATGACAATCGTGGAAGAAAAAGTGTGCATAAGCAAAAATGGTGAAGAAAAGCTGATGGTGCCTGGCTATCAAAAGATAAAGTGTCTGGGGTCTTAAAGGCTTGAAGATAAGCATGTGGCCATCTAAGTCAGAAAGAACAAAGCCCACATGGAAGAAGCACACCCGTCTTTGTGACCACGAGGTGTCGAAGGGATCAGCCATCAGAAAACTAAAAATTATATCATTGCAAATGAGGGGGATTGCAGATTGGGGACTTGAAGCCCATCTGTAGGTCATCCCCTTACAGAATGGTCTCGGGGAGGAGACAAGCCAGTCAGGATGCAGTGTAGCAATGATGACAGGTACAACTTTCCTCGAGTTCTTCAATACTTCCTCCCCTCACTATCATGATCCCAATTCTACCTTACAAATCTGGCTAGACCAGAAGATGCACATTGGTACAGATAGGAACCATAAGCAGGGACTCCAGGAAAGATAATCCCTTTAGAACCAGTGGTGAGAATGATGAGAGTGGTGGAAGGAAGATGGGATATAAAGGGGGAACTATGATAAGGATCTACATATAACTTCATCACTGGGGAATCAACAACAGGGGAATGGGCGAAAGGAGACATCAGACAATGTAAGATATGAAAAAATAATGTATAAGTTATCAAGCGTTCATGAGGGAAAAGGGAGTGGGGAGGGAGGGAAAAATGAGGAGCTGATAGCAAGGGCTTAAGTAGAAGGCAAATGTTTTGAGAATGATGAGGGCAACGAATGGACAGATGTGCTTGACATACAATGGATATAGGTATGGATTATGATAAGAGTTGTATGAACCCCCAATAAGATGATTTTTTTTAAAAGAAAAGGACATATGGCCTCTGACCCAGTTCTATCTTACAAATCCAGCTACACACATTGGTACAGATAAGATCTCCCCATACATGGAATTCAGGACAGATAAAGTCCTCAGGAACAGTAGTGAGAGCAATGATATCATGAGGTTAAGGGGTGGTTGGGAAGGGGGAGCGAGGGGGAGTCCACCACAAGGTTGGACTCAAACTTTGAGTCCCAAAGGGGACATGGCTAATAGAAATGTGGGTGAAAAGAGACAGTGTAAGATATGAAATAATGATGACAATATCTAATTGATCAAGGCTTCATGAGTGTGGGAGCATGGGTGAGGAAGGGGGAAAGAGAAGCTTATATCAAGGGTTTAAGTAGAAAATGTTTTGGGAATGAAGACGGCAAAATATGTACAAATATGCTCAATACAATGGATGCTTGGAATGGTATAAGAGTTGGAAAAGTCCCCAGAAAAATTCTTTTTAAAATTTTTAAAGCATTTTTTGCAAAATTCTTTTTAAACAAGGAAAATATGGCCTGAGTGACAGAAAGTGAAACTGAAGAAGGCAGTGAGAAATTTGCAAACCAACATGTTCCTTTCATAGACCTTTGGCAGCAACCTATGCAGGAACTATATATGTGGAGTTGATGATGTTGGACTCTACAGGAACGAAATTGACTATATCTATGGGAAGAGAAAATACTTCCAGAGGTTGATAATGTTGCCTCTACATATGCCACAGATATATACATATACTTTAATTATGAAGGGATTTTGAGCTCTCACTTAATTACAGCCCTAGTATCAGACTAATGTGGTCTTGCAATGTGGCCCTGCTCAATGTTAACCTTCACGAAGAGAAGGTGCAGCGCATAGTGTGGTGAAGAAATCAGATAGTGCCCAGATGTCAGAAAGGATAGTGTCCAGGGCCTTAAGTCTTGTCTTAATATGAGCAGCTTTCTCTGTGAGGAAGAAGCCCAACAGTGTGATCAAAGAAATTTTAATAATAATGATTAGTGATCAGAGGAAGGATTGAATGAGAGATAGAATTCTGAGCACCTCATTAAAAAAGGCAAATGAGGGGGGTGGGAAAGGGGAAGAAAGGAGGAACCTGTGTGAGACCAGTCTCCACAATTAAATGAGTTCAAGGGCAGCTGTGTAATTGAGAGGCAAAATGAAAGAGAAGTCAGGCACAGTAAGACTTGCAATTGCTCACCTCCTGGATGACTGTGATCTCAGCAGTCAGCCAGATCTACCTGGAGAGAAAACGTATTTTCAGCACAGTTCATATACACTTGAGGAACGTGCAAGCCCCCTAATCACATCGTAACAGGATGGAGTTGTGTAATAGGCATATGCGAAATAGGAGGGGAATGAACTAGGAGTGTACGGACAAAAGGAAGGGGGAGGCACTAGGGCATGGGTGCTCACACTTTTTCAGCATGTGAGCTCCTTATAAAATGATCAAGTCAAAATGATCTACCAGCTGCAAAAATGCAAAACATATATTTCTTTATTACATTTATTCATAAATGCATTGAGGATTCTTTATGTGTACAATGAATGTTTATGCACCTTGTATAACCACACGAGTCCATATTGCACAACACAGTTAATGATGTACACCTTTTGTCATGGTTCTGATGAGTTGATTCTGATGACTTGCACTGAATGGAATGATCCAGGGATACTTACTCTGGACATTAGCTGATTACAGCCAGTCTCAAGTACCCTTCCAAATGATCCTCAGTCATGGTGGAACAGACCTGGGACTTCATGATCGTGATGTGGGGAAAGGCTGACTCATTTCAATAAGGAGAGCCGAATAATGCAATCAAGGAGGTAGCACACGTCTTCATTTTTGGGGACTTTGCCTCTGCGAGTAAGTTCCAGAACTGTTCATGTGCTTGCAGTGTCAACCCATTCCATATGAAAGTGATACTTTTTTTTGGGGGGGGGGGGCATCACTGCTCTCCGGTGGTGGAAGTAGGAGGTCCAGCCCTGCTGCTGGAATTGAACCTCCGTCCCAGTGGGCCGCAGTCCCGCGCTCACCCACTACGCCACCAGGGCTCAACCCGAAAGTGATACATTTGTCTTCTTACTTGGTCCAGCTCCCCCACTCCTTTTTTTCTTTTTTTGGCATCACTGTCCTCTGGTGGTAGTGGGCGCTACCTAGTGCTGCTTCTGAGAGCTGCCCCTGGATTTGAACCGCCAAGCCCGTGGGCCGCAGTCCCGCACTCAACCACGTATGCCACTGGGACTCAGCCCATCCCCCACTCCTTTTAATACCCTTTCTTATGTTTCAGACAAGGTCTAACCTAGCTTGTCAGTTTTGCTGCACTTAGCACAGTTGTTTGCACATGCACTTGAAACCTACGGTTGCATCTGATTGGCATTTGATTGACTGGGCTATATATTGATTAAGTGATATGCTTATGACTATTTTTTTTTAATGCCGTGAGATTTACCCACACTATATTTGCTGTCAACTAGTAGATCATGATCAATGTATTGAGCACCCCTGTGTCAGTCTGGGTAGACTAGAGGAATAAATTCAATAGACACGCATATCGATATAAGGAAAGGGTTTATATACAAGAGGAATGGGACATGGAGAAAGCATCCCAGCCCAGTCCAGTTCAAAGTCATAAGTCCGAAATTAACCCATATGCCCGAAATCAGTCTATAACGTCTTCTTCCGACTCACGAAGTCACAGGTCAGTGGGTCCAGAATCCTGGTGCCAGCAGGGCACCTCACCTCCAGGGCTCAGGGTCCATCAACAGTAGAAGCAACTCATCGCTGGCAGAGGTCTCCATTTGGCCACCCCAGCTTCAGAGGTCTGGCTCCATCAGGGCAAAGCTGTGTGGTCTCTCTGCCGCCTCCTCCAGCTTCTCGAACGCTGCCAGCTTGTCTTGTCCGTGATTAATCGTCTCTGAAACTAACTCCCAACAACTGGGGGAGGTAGCTTCTCATCTTCACGAGGGAAATATCGCGAGATTTCCCAGGAGTCTCAGGTGAAAGCCATGCCCACAGAGAAGCCTCATTGGCTACCCAATGGCTATCTCCAGATTAACAGGCTAGACTCCACCCCTACATTTCAATCATAAAATTAACATAAGCACATGGGATAAGTTTTGTTACAGACATGGGAAAAAAAATCACCTTTCTTCAAGATGATGACCATTGACCATGATGTGACCATTGAACTCCATGAGCCTGGGTCCATGGCCTCACTTGTTTTCTGTGAAGCGAGTTCTCTGAGTCAAGGCAATGCTATGTGGGATACCATGATGGAGGATAAGGCATTCTGTGATTTCACAGAAGCAGTTTTGGCAGAAACATCACATGCAGGGAAGGTAAAAATGAATTGAGCCTAAGTATCTGCTACTTTAAGAACAAAGCACCATTCTTTCTGTTGATATAATCAACCCACTGCCTTAACGCTTGCTGATTGTCCTTTTGATGGTTCCATATTAAGGACTCAGGGTTGGTCTCTGCTGTTGGCAGACTGGACACTCAGCAGGCACGATAGGCAGGTCAGCCTTATTGAATACATGTCCGTATTGTTGAGCCCATCCATAAACTCCACCCCTGTCTTCACAGCAGCTTTGTTCATGAGCCCATTGGTAATCGGAGGAGGGCCCTGGCAAAGAGAATGAGTGGTTTCCATAGAACCCTGCCAAGCTTTCCAATGGATTGTTAAACTCCATCCCTGCTCAGTCGCCCTTCAGTGATCATCCACAGGACACGCAAACTCCGTGGCCCCCTCAGAGACATGCACGCATTTGTGACTTCCTCACACCTCATTGTCACCGGTTTTCCAGTCACATCACCTCCCGAGTTCCTGGTCATCCTGTCAAACAATGGCGACAAGCAGGGAAGGAGCATACAGTCCCGTATCTGACCATTTCTCTAACACTCCTCTTCCGAGTTCTGCCCGTTCAAAATATTTCTCTTTACCCTTGCCCCTCACGTGGGTTCCAGAAGGGAGTTGCAGTGGTGCTGCTGTCCATGGTTAAGCAATGTCTGCATATTGCGCAGAGTCGTCTGTAAATCAGGCGTGAGCTTTCTCTTCCTCAGCCAACTAGTAGAATCTCTATCTCCAAATGTGTGTATGTGTGTGTGTATGTATATGTATAAAAGAGAAAGAATCAAAAGGAAATGAATTGACTACCAATGAATCAGTGCTACCAATGGGCGCAAACGTAACACTTGCCTGTATGGCACAGGGTCAGACACGCTTCATTCTGTGACACTTACTGTTGCTGTGAGTCACCTTTGACTCAATGGCACCTAACAAATATTAAAGCAATTGGTACACGCATACCGTATATCATATAAGGAGTGTTCATTACCTTATATCATATAAAGAGTGCTCATTACCGCATATCATATAAGGAGTGCTCAATCGAGTGGGCTACACACTGAGCGGCTAACCACAAGGTCAATCTTTCAAACCCCTCAGCCAATCCCAGGGAGAAAGGCGAGGCTGTCTGTTCCTGGAATGTTTTAAAGGCTCTGAAATCCAAAAGGGCAGTTCTACTCTGCCCTCTAGTAAAGTGATTTTAAGCGGGGCACTGTCGACTGGGGTGGGGGTTTGTGATTAAAATTTTGGTCTATATGGAGCCACAAAAATGTTCATAGAATGCAAAAATAGTATTGTATATATTTATTTTAATTTTAAAACACCCGGGACCTTACTCTAGGGTCGCCATGAGGCTAAAGGAATGACAGTGAGTTTGTGTGTGTGTGTGTATATATATGTGTGTGTGTGTGTATATATATACCTATATATATGATATGCCACTTCCATTAAATGACAGAGTGCACGCCCAACTTTTATGACTCTGGGTTGAAGAGCACTCGGTTCATGATGAGCAGGTCCCATGGGGATGTGGGGGCCCATGGGTCTGCATCTCCAAATCTTAGGGTCTGCACTGTGATTCACCAACAGGCACCCACCAAACTCTCCAAACAGCATCTTTCTCTACCACTGATGTTTCAAGTGCAATCGCATCAGCTGGATCTCCTAGGCCAAGGGGCAGAGCCCCATGCCCAGCAACCTGAACTTGTGGCAGACTCTTCTCTTGGTCCCACTCAAAGGGGCACCTCTTGCAGTCACCGGATAGATCGGCTGCAGAAGCACAACCCAATGAGGGTTGGATTGCTTCCCCATTTCTGTCTGAGCCAGGTTATCCTGATTACTGCCTTGACTGTGTAGGTCATGGTAGCAAGGCCGTCTCTTGTTTGTCCATTCGACATCACCCCATGGCTCCTACCCAACCATCTGATACAATTATCCCCTTTGTAGGTAGGTCTTTCATGTCAACGACCGCCGTTTCCGTCACCTGACGTATCAATCACAGCCGTCTTTGAGGTGGCTGGGATTCTCTTCACACATGTGTTCCTCACAGTGGTGGTAAAAGGTTTGACTTCTGGGCATTCCAAGTATGGCTCTGTGGGTCTAACTTGACTCCATTCTGACGCATCTCAGAATTTCTCCAAGCCTTTGAATACCTGTATTTACAGTACAGCGGTATACCAGACTGGAGAAAGACAAGACTTTCTACTCCCATAAAGATTAGAGTCTTAAAAAAAAAAAGGATTAGAGTCTACCAGCAATTCCACTAGTGGGCCTATACCCTGAAGAAATAAGAACCAGGCACAACCAGACATCTGTGCTCCAATGTTCATGACTACACAGTTGAAAAGCACCAAAAAAAAAAAAAAAAGGAAACAACCTAAATTTCCATTAAAAGATGACTTGGTTAAAAGAACCTCTGATATATGCATACAATGGGGTGCTGTGCATTGCTAAAAGCCTGTGATGACAAGATAAAACACCTCTTCTCATGGAAAGAGTTGGAGGACATTATGCCGAGTGCAGTTGGCCAGTTCAAAGAACAAGTACAGCCTGAGCCCTCTGTAGTAAGTTTAAATAGCAGAACAAACACAGCGGGAAATGTACATATCCTACAGTTCCTGGACTGAGCACCAAATATTCTGGCAAGAGCCCAAACAAACCCCATATGTCAGTAAAAGAGAAAAGAAAAAAAGAAGTGTAAAAAAGATGCATACGGCATCTGTGCTAAAAGACATCTCCCCCTCCCTCGCCCTCATATGTCTTTAAGGCCCACAGAGGAGTGTGGAAAGAAAAAAGACAGTAAAGGGGTGGGGTTGGGGATGGGGGAGAACAAAGCACTAATCCATCCTAGGGGGAGTTTTGTTTATGTCTTCCCCAAAAATGGAGAGAGAGAGAGAGAGAGAGAGAGAGAGAGAGAGAGAGACTCCATTCGGTGCACCAAGCCTTGAGGACAATGCTCCTGCTTGGAATAGGTTTTCACAAAGAAGACTGCAGACCCAGCCTCAGCTCAAGACATGACGCCCTCCCCACCCCGCCCCCCCTCCAGTTGACAGCCCTACAGAGAACAGCACTGAAGATACAGTTCAGGGAGTGTGGCAGGTCTGACCCACCCATATGGGGCAAACCAAGAGGGGAGAGCAATAGACCAGCAAGAGGGGCAAAGCCACAAAGTCCCTGAGCAATCCTGATGGTAAACTCCTGATTCTGGGGGGCAGTGCTGTACACCTCATTCTGAACTGGCTGGGGGATATTCATAAGGGGTCACACTGAAAGTCTCAATATGGAACCGGGCGGAGGATGGGGGCACTAGATGTCCTCACCCCTGACCACAGGAAGAGCACTGGGGTCTTGTGTGTCATGAATGCTGAGGACTAAAAGGGTATAAGCATTGTTAGGTTAGCGGGTCCTGGGATATGGATCCCTCAAAGAAAAGAGGATTGAGCTGGTGGATTCTATCAGGGCCTGCTTGATATTTAAGAGGGAGACTCATCTCCCCTGGGTCAGGACAACAGCTAGACTTGGAACTGTCTAGTCTCCTTCTCTTTTGGTGTGCATCTATATAAGAGAGGCAGGGCAAACAATCTGAAGAAGGGAGCACGTGGGACAATAGTTCTGGGGAGCATGGGGTGGGGGGCCGTGAGGGAGGGTATCTGTGAGCCAATAATGACAGGCACAGGGGAATAACAAGAGATCTCAAATTGATGGTGAAAAGGGTGTGGCATGCCTGGTCATAGCAATGATAACTGTGTAACCCCACTCAAGGGGAATGAGCAACAGAATTGTAGGAGGATGGATATATTCAATGGTGTAAGATATGGCAAAAGGGGGGCATAATAATTATAATAATATGTAATATAATAATAAGGGTTCTTGCCGATTGGTGTTGGGAAGCGAGCGAAGCTCATATCAAATAGTTCAAGAAGAAACTTTTTTTTTTTTTTTTTAGGCATCACTGCCCTCTGGTGGGAGTGGGAGGCCCAGCCTTGCTGCTGCTGGATTTGAATCGCCAAGCCAGTGGGCCGCAGTCCCGCACACAACCACTACGCTGCCGGGGCTCAGCCAAAGAAACTGTTTTGAAACTGACGGTGGCAACAATTGTACAATTATGCTTGATCTAATCGAAATAGGGATTGTTTTATTATCTGTAAGAGCTCCCAATAGAATGATTTTTGGGGGGCGGGGGCATCACTGCCCTGGTGGGAGTGGGAGACCCAGCCTTGCTCCTGGAGAGCTGCTGCTGGATTTGAACCGCCCAGCCAGTGGGCCGCAGTCCCGCACACAACCACTACGCCACTGGGACTCAGCCCGAGAATGATTTTGAAAAGAAGAATGACAGTCTGAGACACCACAGGGGCAGTTCTGCCCGGTCTTATAAGGGCTCTGTGAGGTGGAATCGAGTATACCAGGATAAGTCTAGTACTTTCACTTGATTTCATGTGAGGTGGTGGGGGAGGGGGGGTGTCACCACATAATCCGTGATTCAGTGAGCCAGCCAAATAAACTATAAGGTCCTTTCCTAACGTCTTCAGATGAAAAC
>PVJH01039374.1:0-16474 GCA_004026705.1 Nesogale talazaci
TGAGGAGAAAACAACAGGACCAATTGTTCCAGGGGGACATGGGAAAGAAGCAAGTGGGAGAAAGGGAAGGAGGATCCAAAAAACCCAGGAACAAGGGAACAACAAGATTTCTAAAATTGATGGTGAGGAGAACATCAAAAGCCTGATGGGGTTTGATCAAATGCAATGTAGGCAAAAAGTTCAACTCTGCGTCTGGGATGTTAGTTCCTTGTTGATAGCTCTCAACATCCCTTGTTTACCATGATGATCCTCATCTGTCTTACTCCAATTGTAGGTGTGTCTCTGAGTCCAAGCTGCTGTTTGTATAACTCAAAAGTGATTAAATTTAGAACCAACCCTACATGGGTATGATCCAAATACTATAACACATAAAACTCTACACTTAAACAGGATTATAACCCATAGACAAAGGAGTAGTAATTAAGATTCCAGCACCTCAGAGGGGGCTTCAAAAAGTTCATTGGGGGAAAAAAAGTCCGTTAATTTTATTCAACATTTCCATCACCATTATAGAGTTCCCTTGTATTTTAGGGGATGAAATTTGATCCTGGGGTACACACATCTCTCATTTGATCCCGCCATTCCCAGATCAACTAGCTAAGAAAACATAATGGTTAGCTCTGGGAATGCAGAGGGGCCAAAGCACAGGCTGACTACAGCCTGACCACAGAGGACAGTAGCTTTGCTACAGTGTGCTTGCTGTCAAACCTTAGGACTTGTATGTGCAGAATTCAACTTGAAGCCTAAGGACCTGAAGTAGGCCATAGTCAGTATAGAGAGACTGATGGGCAGCATTCTCTCAACTTTTGTGTTTAGCAACTGTAAAAATGGCAGGATGATTAAGATAACTTCAGAAGAGGATGCAAGTGATGCTGTAAAAAAAGAGAGAGGAGAGAAGAGAAAAAATTGCCTCCACAATAATGGTACATTGGAAGCGTAAAAAGCTATCATTTTATATCTTACATTATTCAAGTGAAGTCCATGCTAATATTTCTATGAAGTTTATTTTTAGACCTCTAAATCTGAAACGTTATTTAAACTTTTCACACAGGTTGTTTAACTTCATGTAGCTATATGTTCAAAGAAGATATTTCTCAAATAAATTTATATCTTTATATATATCTAGATACAGATAGAGACACATACATACAGATAGAAAGAAAAAAAATGTCCAAATATGCTGATGGTTCAGTGGTTAGGCATTTATCTGCTAACTGAAAGGTTGAACCAACCTCCTGACAGATTATAGTTTGAGAAACCCTGTAAAACAGTTCTGTGAGAGACTCTATGAGTTGAAATTGCATTGATAGCAATGGGCTCACACACAGATCAAAAACAGCAATAGTTGTTGAGTTAGACTCACAAATAATCTGTGTGCTGCAGTGTAAAATTGCTCCATAAGATTTCCAACTGTGACCTTTTGAAGTAGACCGTCAGGCCTCATTTTCTCAGCATTGTGGAAGGATTCAAGCCATCAACTTTTCAGTTAGTAGCTGAGCACAAGCTTTTTGTGCTATCCAAACACATTGCCATCAAGTCTATTTCAACTCAAAAAGATTCTGTTAGACAGATTAGCAGCCTCTCACATGGTTTCCAAGACTTCGTGTTTGTAATTATTATGGAAGCAGATTGGCACCTCTTTCTCCTGGGATGTGGCTGGTGGGTTTTAACTGCTATCCTTTTGAGTAGTGGAGAGTTTTACCACTGTACCATCAGGGTTCTATTATATATGCAAGGAGGGTTCAAAGATATTTCCTAGGTAAACTCCATTTGTTAAATCCATTTTGCTTGAGTTTTTTTTGAGCCATATGTGTGTGTATCTATATCTATATATAACCTTAACTATGTGATCCTGAAGCATAATGAAAAAATTGATAGGCCAAATGTTTTTGGAAGACAGACATGATCTTTTCCAGATGCAGAGCACTTTGGGTTTGGAGAGAAGAAAGTGTTCTGATAAACAGAACCAACCACAAAAAACTAGACTGCACTCAAATAGACTACCTCTGGAGTCAGATATGATGGTGTCCATATGTGGGTAATGTACAATATGACTCAACTATTGAAACACTTTATAGACTTAGTTGGATTGCTGAGGATCAGAGAAGAGTTTACACAAGTCTTATAAGTTGCTAAAGGTTCCAGACACAGAAAATTAGAGGGTGGGTAGAGTAACAGTCAAAGAAATCTTAATATTTTTGTGCAGTAATTGGTGGGAAATCAGTTTTAAAAGATGGTTTGGCTTTGAAAAAGAAAGAATTAGGGTATTGAAACACATATTTCAAGGATTCTATCAGATAACTTTCTAGGATTATCTGGTATAGTCCCCCAAATATTTTTTTATTTTAGTAAATTATTTTATTGGGGGATTGTACAGCTCTTAAAGCAATCAGTATATCAATTGTATCAAGTATATTTGTACATATGTTGATAGCTATCATTTCTAAAACATTTTCTTTCTACTTGAGCCCTTGGTATCAGCTCCTCTCTTTTGCCCCTAAATAATAATTTTAGAAGCTATAAAATTTAAAGGATGCAAAATCATACATAAACTATGGCCCACATTTTATAATGATACATGTGAATATGATACATGAAGATTCAAAGGAGGAATATTTAAATATCAGCAGTGTTTTCTCCTGGAAATTACAAAAGCTGAAGGTCTTTATTATTTTATTTGTATTTTCAGACTTCTTAAAATGTCCCATACTATTGCAGTGAGCAATTCCTGGTGGGGGGGTGGGGCTTGCAGAGGGCTAATCACTCGGCTACTAACCGAAAGGTTAGTAGTTTAAATCTACCCAAGAGGCCTGGGAAGAAAGAAACAACAATCTACTCCTGTCATAACTGAAAATTCTTCGGAGAATACTGACACAGATAGGGCTTCCATGAATCAGGGTCAATTCCTCAACAGCCCTTTCTAATATTGCTGCTGAGTTAGTCCAGATAGACTAGAGGAACAAATTTCAGAGACACACATATAGGTATAAGGAAAGGGTTTATATACAAAAGAAATGTGATATTAAGAAGGCATCCCAATCCAGTCCAGTGCAAAGTCATAAGTCCAATATTAACCCATATGCCCGAAATTAGTCTACAAAGTCTGCTTCCGACTTAGGAAGTCACAGGTCAGTGGGTGCAGAATTCTCGTGCTGGCAGGGGTCTCCCATGGCTCCTCGCTTCCAGGGCTCAGGTCCATCAACAGCATGCCACTCCAGCTTCAGAGGTCTGTCTTCATCAGGGCAAAGCCATGTGGTCTCTCCACTGGCTCCTTCAGCCTCCCAGCCGCCGCCATTCTGTGTTGCCTGTGGTTAATCATCTCTCTCACTAACTCCCAACAACTGGGGAGATAGCTTCTCATCTTCACGAGGGAAATATCGCAAGATTTCCCTGGAGTCTCAGGTGAAAGCCATGCCCACATAGAGGCCTCATCGGCTACTCAATGGCTATCTCCAGATTAACAGGCTAGACTCCATCCCTATATTTCAATCATAAAATTAACATAAGCACATGACTGCCACAGCTGCTATTATTACTCATGTTATTGCTGGAAGGAACCCTTGTCGATCCATTATCGAGCATTCATCTGCTAACCCAAAGGTCAGTAATTTGAACCCATCAGCCTTTCCTTAGGAGAAAGATGAGGAAGTCTATTTTATCCTTAAAGTAAGTACATGTCACTAACACTATTAAATAGGTAAAAGGTTCTCAATATTTTATTTAACCCTACAGTAGATTCATAAAGCTGAAAATCTTTTTGGTGGAGCATGTCAGACTTTCTAATACTTTTGTGTAATGACTTCAGACCTAGAATCCATCATTGTAGACTTTAACTTAAAGCAGAGACAACCTCTCGAGTGAGGTTATCATTGAGTACTGGTTTGTACACCTTGTCTTCATGATCGCTAAATATTGTGCAAGAGGCAGATGAAATGATTCATTAAAAGTAAATATTAAACTAAGATTCCTGGTGATGCCGTGAGTTAAGTATTGGACTGCTAAGCATAGGTGAGGAGGTTCAACCCAGCAGATCAAGCAGCTGTATAGCCTCAGAAACCCTGTGTTAGGCAGGGTAGACTAGAGAAGCAAATTCATAAACACGCATATGGATATAAGGGAGAGGTCTATATACAAAGAGGAATGGAACCTTGAGAAAGCATTCCAACCCAGTCCAGTCCAAGGTCATAAGTCTGGTATTAGCCCATATGTCCGATACCAGTCAATAAAGTCTTCTTCCAACTCACAAGTCACCTGCAATAACATTAAGACAATCACAGGCCAGTGGTTGCAGAGTCTTGAGTATCCAACAGCAGTAGAAGCATCTTGACACTGGCAGGGTTCTTTCCATGGTTCCTTGTTTCCAGGGTTCAGGGTCCATCAGCTGTATCCATTGGTGGCAGAAGTATTTCAGTGCTGGCAGGGGTCTCTCTGTGGGGTTTCCAGCTTGAGAGATCTGGTTCCATCAGGGTAAGCCCATGTGGCTTCTCTTGTGGCTCCTCCAGTTCCTCATATGCTGTCATCTTGTCTTGTCAGTCCAGCGTCTCCTAACAACTGAGTCTATAGTCTCTCACCTCCACGGGTTTTCCCACAATTCTCAGAGAAAGCCACGTCCACACATCGATCTCATTGACTATCTCCAGATTGACAGGCTGGACTTCAGCTCTATACTGAAATTGACATATAGATCAGTGACTGCCACAAACCCTATGGAGCAGTTCTTTGTTCTATTGGATTGAGTTGGAAGCCAATTGGCAACAGGGGGAAGTACTCCATGCACTGATACAGGATTTCATTCTGTTCCACCTGAGAGGACCATGAGTTGGAGCCAACTCAACAGCATCTAATTCACAAATGCAATATATGACATTCGAATTTTTAGAGTGTCTATACCAAAACTATACAATTTCATCAAGAGTCCTTCAGAATCTCAAACATTGTTTATTGCTAGGCAAAGTCTATCATATCAAGGGATGCTATCATTTGTTCATGCAAGACAAAGGACTTGGGAGTGGGGTGGTGATCATTTGTATTTTTATCTGCAATCAAATACCTCTCCAGACCCACTCAGGAAACATATTTCCCAAATTAAAGTAGTAGATTTTCCAAGCGCCTCAACATCTAAAGGAGAGGTAAGTGAAGCCTGCAGGGTACCTTCCCATGCTACAGGATATTTCCCAAAGTGTTGTTGTTGGTTGTGATCGAGCCAATTTTCAACTCATAGTGATTCTACATGACATAATGAACCCTGTGGAGTTCTCCGGGCTGTAATCGTTACAGGAGCAAATCACCAGTTCTTTTTCTGTGGATCCCCTGCATGGGGTCCAACCACTGAGCTTGTGTTTACATCTGAGAGCTTAACTGTTGTCCGATCACATCATCAAATTCAATGCAAGAGAGTTGATTTTGACTGACCGTGGCCCTATGGGACAGACTGTCCCTGTGGGTTTCTCAAACTATACTTCTTTGTGGGAGTAGAAATTCACATGTTTCTCCAAGCAGGGCTCCTTCATTTTCAAATTAAGGGTCTTTTCTATAATCTGAGATTTGTAGTGAACTCAGCATCTCAAAGAAAGCACATCTATCAGCCTGCCCTGGTCTAAAAGCACATATCCACCTATCTGTGTCTCCCCCAGAGCAACCCTCTCCAGCCCCTGGTGAGCAGATGGCACTTGAAGGCCTGGCGCAGGTTGTCTGGTGCACATGTAGTGAACGTCATGAGAAGGAGGTTACTGGGCTACCTTTTACTCTAGAAAACAGGCAAAGTGAGTCTGCTGTTGATTTATATGAGGTTATGCTCTTCCCCCCTCACCCCAAATAATAATAAAGAGACACGAGGCAGCTGCTGGGGAGAAAACTCTATCAAAGAATGTCCCTGATGCACAGTGTGTGTTGCTGTTGGCTCTTCAAGGAATAAAACATGAGGGGAGTTATCATAACAAGCAGGGGATTAGGGACTGGGAACCTGAGCCAGTGAGGGAAGTGATGCCTTTGATTTCTGTCCACCCTTCCCCTGACTGTCACAAAGCTTCATAAAAGTAACTCATCCTGGGTTGTGTCCCTTCTGGTGACATTTCTAGCCCTAGGAACACTGGTGTTTGGCACATTTTTAAAGCTTCAAAATGTGTCTGGGTTTTTTGTACATTTTATGAGGTTGTAGCCCCACTGAGTTCAAGTCCTTGGCTTGCCTGCTCATCTGCTGATTGTGTCCCTTTGATTTCCCTGAAAATTAATACAACCTGCCCCATCTCTGCCCTGTCCTTTCTTCCAGGATGTGGCTGGCTGCCATGGAATCAAAGGTGGAGATCAAGAGGAGGTTACTCCTACACAAGAGAAAGCATAGATTGTTAGCTGGCCTGTCCTGCTCAACAGGGCAATACAGCTCAAGATGATATGGAGATTCTTCCCACCTCTTAATGGTATGAGAAAATGAGGCTATCTGCCAACCTATTTCCTACAGAGATTAATGACCACAGTCTAGTGTGGGGAAATTACTGAAGAACTGGATGTGAGTCTCCAGCTAAGAGATTGCTGTTTCCTTGGAGTAAAAAAAATATTAAAAATTCAACCACACATATCCAGTCATCTCAAAATACCTCTGGAGCAAAACAAGATGGAATAATGACAATAAACAGAGCAAAACAAAAATCACTGCCATTTGTCGAATTCTAAATTGTAGAAATTTTATAGGGCAGAAAAACTGGGAGATCTGAAACCAATAACCTTTTGATTTGTAGTCACCATGATTACTTTCAAGAGAAAATAAAGGCACCCCAAAATGCCTTTCCCCAAAACTTTTGAGATTTTTAATATCAGGTTTAGCCTCAGTCTAATTTTGCTTATCATTATAGTTCTATACTGTGAAAGGACCTCTTTGCTACTTCTCTCCTAAGTCACATGTGACTTAATCTTGAGAACTGGAAGATCAAGTGCAGTTGCATTCAAATAATAGTAGTTAGTTTTCTCTAGGGTACGTCTAAGATCAGATTAAAAATGAACACATTTATTTATGAACTGGGAGGTTGGAAGTTCAAGTCCTACCTGAGACACCAAAAAAGAAATGTTGGTCTACTTCTGAAAACTTCACCTGTGGGGGAAAAAACTGACAGAGCACACTTTTATTTTAACATATATTGGATTACCATGAGTTAGAATTAACTCAATGACAATGGTGCTGGGAGATGAAGCAGAGTAAATTCTAAGACAAAGCATGTATTTCTCTTGAGGAAGAGAGAGAGAACTGAATAATTAATTCCACAGAAAAATGGAGCAAAGATGACTTCTGTCCACCCACAATGCATCCACCTATCAGAAATCACAACACATGTCCCTCTGAGAGAAGTGCTAGAACCATTAAAACCAAGTACACATTTGAGGGTATGAATTGACAAGTGACTTGTGCCTCCAGTTCAGTTTGGAAGGCTCATTTCTTCCAAGCAATCTCCTATTGATTTACTGCAATCCAGTTCATAATGTCGTGTTTGAGGGGAATGCAATTGTTAATTCTCATTGAAAAATAAAGAATAAGTACTGCTTCAAATATGCAATTCACCTCATATAAATCTGTTAATGATACCTTCAAGATTTCAATTGTTTACCTCATTTTTGTGTCAGGTTTCTTGCTGCAGGTATACTGTTACTATTACCTACAGGTGCAAGAAAGAGTGCTGGTTTTTTTTTCCCTTCAACTAAGTGCTTCAGGCTCTTTTTACATTGAACAACCAATTGGATTGAAATTGAAAATTTAGCTTTTTCCTAATTGACGGCCTCATATTTTGGGCTCTTGCTTGACAACACCAATCCCCATTTATCTCTAAAATTTAAGCCTATGAATTAGCTAAATATTTTAGCTTACTTCATCATGAGCTGGTAAGTCTTCCCAATTGCATAAGCTTGACTTATCCATGGAACAAACTGATCTTACAGAATCAATACTTTCATTTTTCACACAAGGTCATTTAACTAAACCAAGGGCTTTATTTTCAGTGACAAGGTCAGTATTGGTTTATTGTTTTCTCCAAAAAGTTGTTGTTTGAATGATTCTGTTTCACAATGACCCAAGGTAAATGGACTCCATAGAGTAGTTTTTAATGTCTGGGGTGGTTGTTTTTTTTTTGTCTTCATCTCCTTCTCTTTCCTCTTTTTTTACTTTGTTTTTGCATAGGTAGCTGGTCTTTTTGTGGAGAAAGCTCTAGGCGAACCTCAAACCTTTCAGTTCACTGTCAAGCACACTAACTTCTTAAACCATGTAAGTACATAGTTATGAATCAGAACTGACTCCATGGCTGTGAGTTCAGTTATATATTAATATATATATATATAAAGCTATATCTGATCCTATCCCTTGAACATAATACTTAGGAAAATGCCACACACACTCACACATACACAAAAACACAACGCATGGTATTTTTGCTGTCTTAAAAAATGTTTCAGCAAAAACTGACATTCAAAATAAATAACCAACTAGCATCATGTTTGTAAATAGCCATCATTGATTTTATCTTATACTTGTAGGGGTGGGGAGGAAGAGTCTGAAATATTTTTAAATGACAATTTTCTTAAAACTTGATGGATTTAACTCATGGAGTGGAATGCTTCTCCTTATCATTAACACACTGTTTTTATCCAAGCTTTTAAAATTCATAGTAATAGACATGTAAGATTTATTATTTTAGAGTGTATATATAATTCACTGACATTCAATATAGTCACAATGTTGTGTACTCATTACCATTATCTCATTTTAGAATATGTTCAGAACCCCAAAAGGAAGCCCCATCCACTATGTAGTTATTCTCCATTTCCATCTGCCCTCCTTACCTCCCTAAACCCCCTGGAAGTCACTAAGCT
Source organism: Nesogale talazaci (assembly GCA_004026705.1). Lineage (NCBI taxonomy): Eukaryota > Metazoa > Chordata > Mammalia > Afrosoricida > Tenrecidae > Nesogale > Nesogale talazaci. The sequence continues at coordinate 8,851 of PVJH01039374.1, forward strand.
TTCTGTTGCTATGAATTGTCTATTCTGGACATTTCATGCAAATGGATTTTTACAATATGTAGCCTTTTGTGTCTGGCTTCTTCGGCTAGTCTAATGTGATTGTTCCAATTTTGAGAGTGGACTCATTTCTCACTCACATTAAATTTCTTGATTCGACTTTCTTTGTGGGTGAGAGAACCTCTGTCCTGATTTCTGATATTTAAAAGCCAGAACTAATTTTTTCTAGGCAGGGCTTTAATTTACACTCAGACACAGACGGTTGGCTTTGCTCAAGATTTTGGATCATACGACTTCATGCTTCTGTTTGTTGTAGGACCCAGACTTTCTGATTGTGTCTGATAGAAAGCTGCAAGTTACAGCAAACTTACCTAAAGGGACACTAAACAATGAGACCTCTTACCATCAACTCAATTCTGACTCACGGCAACCTTGTAGAACAGATTAGAAGAGAGCAGAGCTTTCCATGGGCTCCCCAAGGCCATAATAGTTTAGGGAATTAGACTGCCACATGCCACTTGGGGAGCAGTGGGTGTGTTTGAAACACTCTTTAGTTACCATCCAAGTGCTTAACCGCTGTGCCACTGGGGCCCGTCTGTTAAACTCTAAGAGTTTTATTTTCACATATAATTTAAAAAAAACTGGATAATTCAGTATGTCAGTGATATCTTTTAGGACATGAACTTCACTTAACTTTCAGCTCCACCGTCCTATATTTTCCCCAAACCAATACTTGCCAGATGACTGTGTCAACTTCAAAAGTTACCTCTTCCCAGACTGTCCAAAGGAAGAACAGAAAACTTGTCCCCAAACCTGGTATCTTCCATCAGAAGATCACAGTCATTGAAGATCTTCTGGAGCACAGTACTGCAATGAAATGCATGAGATTGGTATGAAATGGAATCACTCAATGGAAATACTGCATAATAGTACCATAGTACAATAGCATCTACAATGGCTGCTATGAAGTTTGTGGTAGATTTTTTTAATCAACAGGGTTTTTTTTTTCAATTTTCCCACCTAATGTTCTGAATGGTTACCTAAAGTTGGATGGTCTTAGAACCTAAGACCTTAGTAACTTGGTTAGAGATTATTATGACTGGGCTTTCTGTATTTTTCTTAATAGAAATGGTCAACAGGGGAAAAAATGAACATTCAGCTTTACAGGAATGTTCTACTTGGATATTCTACAACACTATAATTGCTGTTCCTGGGAAAGTAGAGGAGCAATGATAAATAGGAAGAAGATTGGGTATAGCCCCACCATCACCTCCCAGGGAGATGAATTCCAGAAAGGTGGGTGAAGGGAGACAAAGAACGGTGTAAGACATGTAATATCAATAATAATATGCAATTGATCGAGGATTCATTAGGTACCAGGAGTGAGGGGAATAAAAGAAGGACTGTTGCCAAGGGCTCAAGTAGAAATAATTTGTTTTGGAAATGTTGATGGTAACATATGTACAAATATCCTTAGCACTATTAAATGCTGGGTTATTACAAGATTTGTAAGAGTCCGTTTTAATTACTTAAAATGAAGAAGAAGAAGAAGGATTGACACAGTAGCTACAATGGGTTAAACCATAAGAACAATTGTGAGAATGATGCAAGACAGAACTGTGTTTTGTTCTGTTGTATATAGATAGGGTCGCTATGTTTCAGAATGGACTCCATAGTACCTAACAAAAATTGAACTGCTGTACCACAGGAATATATGGTGATGAGATATTGAGTTGAAGAGATATTCTGAAAAGTTTGTAGATGCCCTCTAGAAAGGTCCATTGGGTTACGCACAGTTCAGGGACACTATGACAAGTCCATTCTATCAATCAGCAGTTAGATGGATTTTTACCCCTCACCCCCGAATTAACTACTTTTTTTCCAGCAGCTAGATCAAGCCCACCAAGTGAGGTCATCTAGATCAAACCTTAAATGAACTAATAAAGCTAGAGACTCATCCATTATAGTAATGGCTAAAGAACATAATCACTCAAATAAATAGAAAAGAATAACACAATGGGAGGTTTCCTCTTCCTCCTCATCCTGTAGGAAGGAAACCTTTATGAAATTTGAGGAATCCTTTAGCTAAGTACATAATGAGGCATAAATCCTGCTGATAGTGTGAGGTCTGGCTCAGGAAGTAACACCATCCACCAAAGCATCCTCCAATTCTAGGGACAGTGATTAATGGTGCCAAGGTGATGTGACTATGTAGTTTGGAAAAGGTGTGTCTGGTTGGTTGTCATTTTTAGGGAGGATAATTTATACAAAATGGAAAATATTTTGGTCACTAGTGTAATTTCTTTTCCAGTTCCCTTGTCAAAGTAGAGAGTTAAGCAGAAACAAGACTGTGTTTATAACCTTTTCTCTCCTACATGAAATTCTGAGACTGCTATCTGGACAACTGGTATAAGCTGAATTTCTCTCTAAAGCTAGAGGATGGATCATTAATGTTAGAACTTATAGAGTGCGCATCAACAAACTTCAGCTTGCAGATGGCTATGCACAAGGCACTTCATTCTTACCAGAAGCAGTTTAATCCAACTGTTCTTCTGATGGACTAGGATATTAACTTTGGCAACATACAGTTGTCCTCCATTTGGAATGACTCTTACAAAAATCTGGCAGGCTGCTTGTCAGAATATTAGCTTCTGTCACCTCTTCAGATCCCTGTCACCTCTCTGGGTTTTAAATCTCACATACTGTAGAACATATAAGAATTAAACAGGAAGAGAAGTAAACTCTTTAGGAGCAGAAAGTCTTCCGTCATGGTTCCAGAATTTTTTTTAAGTCTAAAAATGAGTATGTAGAGAGAAGAATAGTTCCTCTACATATTGAGAGGTCAATTAAATATAAGTAAATAGGGAGTTTAATGAGTAGAATTTTAATAGAAGATGCTGTTGGTTTCACAATTATACTACCTAGAGACATCTTTTTGTTTATGTTTTCACTTTTTCTTTACTTATAAAAATAAGCACTCATTGTGGCCATTGTAGTTCTTTTTAAAGTTGCTATCAAACATTATAAAATTATTCCAATATTCTACCTATGTTCAAAATGTTATTGGAATTGTGCATTCAAAGACAGATACACACAGGCACATATATATCTCCTTGCCTTACACTTACCTTTCATTTAAGGGATCAGATAAAGTTATCTAGAGTAAACACACTTTGCATTCATTTGAAAGAATCCTGGTAGCATAGGAGTTACTCCTTCGACTGCAAGCTGCAAGGTCAGCAATATGAAACCACCAGCTGCTCTGCATGAGAAAGACTTTTTTTTTTCTAATCCTGTAAAGAGTTTCAGTCTAGGAAATCAACAGGAGAAGTTCTATACTATCCTATAGGGTAGCTCTGCTTAGAAATCCACTCAATAGCAGTGAGTTTTTTTGTTTGTTTATTCACTTGACTGGATTTGGATGACATTTTTCCTAAAGGATATCTTCAAAAGGCTAAGATTAGACCCATCAAGAACATGTATGTATTAGAACAGTTTCCAAGGACTCTTTTAAAATAAGATTCCTAATCATATCGTTATCAGCGGAAGAAGTGTAGGAAGAAAAATTTACTTTAATCACTCCGAACCTCTGGAGATGAAGTCATGTTGTGAAAATATGGTCTGATATATTTGTTACAAAATGATAATATTCAGTTATATTGTAAATCTATTTTTGTTGTTTTGAAAGGCTGATAACTATTTCAAACTCTTTCACAGACTGCTACTAAATATCCTCCATCTTAAGAGTCAAATATGCTTACATGTTGATGTAATAATGTTCATTTTTAGTGGTTTATTTCAACTTTTTTTTCTGTACACTTATTTACATTAGAAAAAGACACTTTAAAAATCCTTGGTAAAAATAATATGATAGTAGCTGAATAGCAAGCAGTTATCAGAAAATTGTCCAAAATAAGTCAATTCCTTCGAGTCTTTCCAAAAATATATATAGTATAGAACAATGTTAAGAGTTTTAAGTGGAAGCAGAGGTCAGATGACATCCAGTTAGAATCATCCACAAGTATTTCTACTTTAGATCATAAAATTAAGAGGTAAGGAGACCATTATTCTGAGGCCAGGTGCTCAAAATAGAATCAAAGTTTACAAGGGGCTGTGGTTCAAACCTCCCCCTGTGATTGTCATACACAGAGTGATTTGAGGGCTTGCTGAAACATTTTATGTTCACAACATCTTTCTGCAGGCTCTGCTAATCCCTCACTAGTTGCAGCAGGATGACATCTGACGCCCCTTCTTTCACCTGAGATCTGATATTCAATGCATGCAGCAACTTCTCCAAACTGCTGTCTAAAGGTGGTCATAATTCCAGGCTTAGGGAGTGTTGGAGGAAGTCCTGAACTTAGAAATGTTCATAAAAGAGGCAGACATTGATCTGCCACTGAAAGTCATACATGCTTGGAATCATATAGGATATGAAGGAAGCAATAGAGAAAAGGGATGGAACAATAGAGGAGATAAAAGCCAGGCACCAAAGAGAAAATCAAGAGTTCAGGATCCAGGCAAGAAAATCAAATAACAAATTCATGGACTTCACCAACAGACTAAAAGAAGCAGAAAATTGTACAAGCAACCACAAAGATTATCAGGCAGACTTCAACAAATGGGACAGTCAAACAAGATAATCAGAGGAATTCCTAGAGGAAAATTTCCACATTTAATGAGAACACCAGCTAGAGTGAATTTCAGGAAGAATTTGCCAAGGCATATAATAGTTAAATTTCAACTTTAAAGAAAAGGAGAAAATTATGAGAGCAGCTAGGGGGAAAAGGCAGCCACCTATAAAGGTACCCAAATAAGAATATGCTCAGATCTATCAGCAAACACCACACACACAAAAAGGAGAGAATAGAGTAACATATTAGGAAAGTTCAAAGAAAACAAGTCAAACTCAAGATTGCGCTACCCAACCAAATTATATATCAAGATAGGTGGAGAAGAAAGAGTATGGTGGAAAAGGGAAAACTCATTATGCTAAAAGAAACTCAGCTCTACAAAGAATGCTTTCCCACTCACTGTGGTCAGAACAATGCTCACCGAGCAAAAGGAAGTCCACCATGGAGAGAAAATTCACCTAGAGGTCAACATTGAACATTGAAAACAGTCCCAAAGATAAAAAAGAAGGGTAGAATGAAACACACACACACACACAGAGCACTGATAAAAATAGAGGTAGGAAAACACCCACTACAAGAGGAACAAGATGGCATCACAGAATCCACAGATGGATGGTACAACTCTGATGATCAATGAACTGAACTTGCCCATTATGTTAGTCTGAGTAGACTCGAGAGAAAAATTCATAGGGACACTCATGTGAGTAAGGAAGAATTTAATACACAAGAAAAATTAAATATTGAAAAAACATCCAAACCCAGTCCAGATCAAGACCATAAGTTCGATATTAGCTCATATATCCAATGCCAATCTAGAACATCCTCTTCAGACTCATGAAACACACGCAGCGAAACCAAATGCTGGAAGATCACAGGTCAGTGAGTGAGAAGTCTTCTGGATCCAGGGGCTTTGTAAGCATCTCAACACTGTCAAGACTCCCCATGTGTCTCCTCCAGCTCAGGGCACCAGTGTAATTTCACATGCCTTCTCAGGTAGAATGGCACCCAGGGAGTCTGCTTGTGTTCCACCTCCAGTGAACTTTTCATCTCCTTAACACCTCCATCTGATGTCATTAAACTGTGATTTGATTGACCATCTAAACTCCTCACCTTCATTCTTAAGTCTCTCTCAAATTGACAACAGATTATGTAACTGCCACACCTATTAAAAGAAACTAGCAGAAACAAGCAGACTGGCTGAGACAACACAGCCTATAAATCTTATACCAAATAAAGAAAGAAATAAATCTGCTGCCTACAAGAGACATATCTTAAGCTCGCAGACAAAAATAGGCTGAGGATTAAAGGCTGCAGAAAAACATATCAAGCAAATGGCAATTCTAAAAAAGTAGGGATTGAAATCCTAATATCGGACAAAACTGACCTCAAGGATCAAGTTATAACAAGAGGTAAGTATGGACACTATATAATACTCAAGGAATCAGTAGACCAAGAACCAGTGAGCATTATAAATATATACCTACCCAATGAGAGACTCATGAAATTTGTCAATCAAATACTCAAGAGATGAAAAAAAGAAATCACAGGCTTAACAATCAATAGGTGGCTTTATACACCATTCTTCAAGAAAGATAGATTACAGGGAAAGAAGCTTAAAAAGGAAGCTACAGAATGAAACTCTACATTTAGGCGACTCAATCTGATAGACATTTCAGAGCTCTCTACCCAAATGCAAATATATATATATATATATATATATATATATATATATATATAGCATTCTTTTTAGCCCATATGACACATACTCAGAGATGGACCACATGCTGGGCCACACGTCAAGTCTGTGTAAATTGAAGAACACAGAAGTCACTCATACTTGCCTCTTGGATCACTGTGCCATAATGCTGGAACTCAACAAAAGAACAATTAGAGATAAATAACTCTTGACTGCAAAAAGATTGGGTACTGGCCCACATCAGAGGTGAAATTAGGAAGCTTCTAGAAACCAAAAAATGAGAATTTGACATACCAAAACCTTTGGGACACAGCAAAAGCAGTTTTCATAGGAACTTTGATAGCAATAAATGCACACACAAAAAGGGAAGAGAGACTTATACTTGATATGCTGGCATAAAACCTCTGGCACTTAGAGCAGAGTCAATAGGAAAGTCCTCCTAATAGCAAAAGAAAAGAAAGAATAAAAATTAGGGCTGTGATACATGAGAAAGTAAACAAGAAAATAGCACCAAAAATCAATGCAGCTAAAAGCTGCTTCTTTGAAAGGATTAACAGAATTGATGGACCATTGGCAAACCTATACAAAGAAAGGAATGAACTCTTTTCAATGGGCAGTGTGAGGAATGAAACAGGGAAGAATACAACAGAGCTTAATGAAATTAAAAGGCTAATTACACAGTGGTATGAATGCCTGTACTCTAAAGAATTCAACAACTTGGAAGACATGGACAAATACTTGGAAAAACAATCTCTCCATAGACTATTGAAGATGAACATAAGATCCTCAACAGACTCATATAAATAAAAGAAATAGACAAAGTTATCGAGGGAATACCAATGAGAAAAGCCCTTGGGCCAGATGGCTTCACAGCAGAATTCTACCAAGCATTCAGGAGAGAATGGACATCAATCCTACACAAACACTTCCAGAGCATAGAAAAAGATGGAAAACTCCCAAAATCTTTCTATGAAGCTAGTATATCCCTAATACAAAACAGGCAGGGATCCCACAAGAATTTGAAACTATGGCCCAATAAACCTAATGGACATCGATGCAAAAGCCTTAACACAATATTGGCCAATATAATGCATACATTATATATATAATTCACCATGACTGAGTAGGGTTCATTCCAGGGATGCAGGGATGGTTCAACATCTGAAAGTTCACCAACATTATTCATCACATTGAAAAGAAAAAGGATAAGAGCCTCATGATAATATCAATAGATGCAGAAAATGCATTCCACAGCATCCAAACCAATTCCTGTTTAAGATTCTTAAGAAGATAGAAATGG
>PVJH01039375.1:0-16462 GCA_004026705.1 Nesogale talazaci
AGGATCTCTGTGAGTTGGAACCAAATCAGTGACACCTAACTTCAGCAGCATGTATGTGTGTAGTCTGTAATGTTATTCTTTTGGAATATATGCTATGAAATCAGATAAAATCTGAACATGATAGCGGGACAAGAGAAAAGTAAAAGAAAAGAGAGGAAAGAACTAGGAGACAAAGGTCATTTATAGAGATCTAAATACCAGCATGTACATATGTAAATATATTTATGTATGATGATGGGAAAATAGATCATGTGCCCATATCTATAGGTTTAGTATCATGGTAGCAAATGGACATTGAGTCTCTACTCAATGCAAGAACACTTTGTTCTATTAAACAGGCATTCGATTCCATGATGCTTCACCTGCTGGCTGAAGATAGAGCAGGTGCATAAGGAAATATAAAAAAAGCTGGTGGTGCCCCACTATCAAAAGATATACCATCTGGGGCCTTAAAGCAGTGGTTCTCAACCTTCCTAAAGCTGTGAGCCTGTAATATAGTTCCTCATGTTGTAGTGACCCCCGACCATAAAATTACTTCTGCTACTTCATAACTTTAATTTTGCTGTTATGAATCAGAATGTAAATTTCTGATATGCAGGACATATTTTCATTGTTACATATTAAACATAATTAAAGCATAGTGATTAATCACAAACACAATGTGAAATTATACTTTGTGAAAGTTGTTTCAAATTACAAATAAATGATATTTTGTCTTGAAGCATGTGTAGCATGGGTAACAGTCTTCATGCTGTGTACTCATATGAGTGTATCTGTATGTGGGTGGTCCTGCCTGGAGATAGAGAGGAGCAGTGTCTCAGTTCCTAAGACCATCAAAAAATATGTTTTCTGATAGTCTTAGGCAATCCCTGTGAAAGAGGTCAGTCATTCTACCCCCAAAGTAGTCACAAGCCACAAGTTGAGGACAGCTATCTTAAAGGCTTGAAGATAAACAATTGGCCATCTAGCTGAGAAGCAACAAATCCCACAAAGCTTACACCAGCCTGTGTGATAACAAGATGTCAGTAGGATAAGGTGGTCATGAGCCACAAGTTGAGAACAGCTGTCTTAAAGGCTTGAAGATAAACAAGTGGCCATCTAGCTGAGAAGCAACAAATCCCACAAAGCTTACACCAGTCTGTGTGATAACAAGATGTCAGTAGGATAAGGTATCAGGCATCAAAGAACAAAAAATCCTATCATTGTGAATGAGGGGGTGTGTGGAATGGAGATCCAAAGTCTATCTGTAGGCAACTGGATATACCCTTACAGGAAGATTGCACAGAGATGAGCCAGTCAGGGTGCAATATAGCACAGATGAAACACACAACTTTTCTCACGTTCTTTAATACTTCAGTCATTATCATGATCCCAATTTGACCTTACAAATCCAGCTAGACCAAAGAATGTATACTGGTACAGAGAATGTATACTGGTACAGAGAAGAGCTGGAAACACAGGGAGTCCAGTAGAGATAATCCCCTCAGGACCAATAATGAGTAGAGATACCAGGAGGGGAAGAGGAAGGTAGGGGGAAAGAGGGTTTACAATGATCTACATACAACCTCCTCCCTGGGGGATGGACAACAGAAAGGTGAGTGATGGGAGACATCAGAGTGTCTAAAACATGAAAAAATAATTTATAAATTATCAAGGAATAGGGAGGGGAAAAATGAGGAACTGATATAAAGGGCTCAACTAGAAAGAAAATGTTTTGAGAATGAGGGCAACAAATGTACAAATGTGCTTGACACGTGGATAAATGTATGCATTGTGATAAGTTGTATGAGTCCCCAGTAAAATGATTTTTAAAAGAAAAAATAATAATTTACAATTTATCAAGGGTTTGGGAGGGAGGTGGGGGAAAAAATGAGGAGCTGATACCAAGGACTCAAGTAGAAAGAAAATGTTTTGAGAATGAGGCCAACAAATGTACAAATGTGCTTGGCACATGGATATATGTATGGATCGCGATGAGTTGTATGAGCCCCCAATAACATGATTTTTAAAAGAAAAAAAATTTATAAATTTTCAAGGGTTTGTGAGAGAGGGTAGGTGTAGGAGGGAAAAAATGAGGAGCTGGTACCAAGGACTCAAGTAGAAAGCATATGTTTTGAGGATGAGGGCAAGAAATGTACAAATGTGCGTGACACAACGGACGTATGGATAGATTGTGGTAAGAGTTGTATGAACCCCCAATAAAATGATTTTTAAAAATTAGCCAAAATCACTCAAACATTAGGGGACAAAGCCACTGTTCTCTTAAGAAAGCTGCTGTCAGTAGTTCCATCACCTCAAACTTGATTCCCTAAAGTAACAGTAGGCTGGGAGTTACATGGTTTACCAAAAGGGCAGGGTATTCTATAATTTTTTCCACTAAATATTGATATTCAGCTTCCTCTGCACCTCTATTGAACAATGTCCACCACAGCCACCCTATATGACAAAATGCAACTCGCTCCGTGACTTTCTGTGACTATAACTCTTAATGGTTTGGAAAGCCTATCTTGTGCCCCAGGGGGAGCTGGTGGTTCTGAACTACGGACTTTGACTTAGCCGCCCAATGCAAAAGCCACTACACCACCAGAGCTTCTGATACCCCATGATGATACATGAGATTCCCTAGAGTCTGAGTCAAAGATCAGATTCAATTAAGAAGACAGGATGCAATCTGATGTGCACAGTCCTTTGATGACACAGTCAAGATGCATCTTCTCTCGCGAGGTTTGGAATGCCCTGTAAAGTTGAGAAGGCACTTTAGCAACCCATGATATTTATTATCCCCACTTTCATTCAAGTATTTTAAAAAGCTGACAAAATTCAGATGCTCACAGACAACTTTTAAGTTTTGTTCTAAAAGATTAACCAATAAAGAATTAACCATTCTGCTCACAAATCTCAGAATTTTATCTTTTCTCCCTTGTTATGCTAAGAATCCAATATACAGACTTAACAGTACAAATACTCTCATAGACAGCTGTATGGAAATATATAGGGGAAATTAATCAAATATATGAAGTTGATGAAAAGACAATGGTTTTTAAGGGTTATCCTTGCCTTGAAAATAATCTAGTTAATGATATGGATCACATATAAACTATACATTTTGGGAAAGACTTTAAATCATCAATTTTATGCACACAAGACATATACACAGAGCACTAACAAGCCAAATATAATTAACAAGTTTCTATCATTTTAAGTGATTACTACATTTCTATAGGTTCAATCTATGTTAGAGCTACCTTTCCTTATGTCTTCCTACAAAACTAGAGTATTTAAAAATACAAATAAAAAATACCAAATTGTATTACGTTAGAAATTATAAAGAGATGCAGTGCATTAACTAATGTTTCATAGATTTAACACTCACTTATTCACCCAGTTTTTTTTCCTTGGGGGGGGGGGCCATCACTGCCCTGGTGGGAGTAGGAAGCCCAGCCTTGCTCCTGGAGAGCTGCTGCTGGATTTGAACCGCCAACGCTGTGGGCCCGCACACAACCACTATGCACCGGGGCTTGGCCCTCTATTCACCCAGTCTTCCCAAGAACCCACTGGGGTAGACCAAACTTTAAGAGTCAGCCTATCTGAGTTGAAATTTTGGCTTCTGTATTTATTCACTAACCTGAACATTGGATGTTTGTAAACGTATCTGTATCCCAGCAAAATGGAGGTATTAAAAGCACCAATCTAATAAGACTTCTGTGAAAATTAATACATGTAGAGCACTTAGACCAATGTCCGGTGTATTTATTGACTATGCAAAGTCATTCGACTTTGTGAATCATAACGAATGATGGACAGCCTGGAGGAAAGTGAGAATTTCAGAACATTTAATTGTGCTCATGTGGAACTTAAACACAGATCAAACACAAAAAAGCAGATGTGCGAACAGAACAAGGGAATAGTGTTCCAGAAAAAGTGTTCTTTAGAGCTGCAACCTCTCACCAAATTTAATCAATCTGTGTTGAGAAATAATCCAAGAAGCTAGATTATATGAAGAGTGAGGCATCAGGATTGGAGAAAGCTTTTTAGCAACATTCAGTATGCAGACGGCACAACATGCTTGCTAAAAGTGAGGAAAACTTGAGATCCTTGCTGATGAAGACAAAGGACTGCGGTCTTTGATGAAGATTATAATGACATTTAAAAAACAGAAAAACCTCCAAATCTTCACAACTGAATCAATAGGTGATTGATTATCTCTGTTTATCATGAGAAAGAGAAATATTGAGGTTGTCTTACATTTCATCTTGCTTGGATCCGCAATCAACACTCAAGGAACCAGCAGTCAACAGATCAAACAATTGGGTAAATCTCAGCACAAGGTCCTTTTCAAGTGTTGAAAAGTAAGTTACTTTAGGGATTAGGGTGTGCCTGATACAAGCCATGGTATTTACATTGTCTCATACACTTGTGAAAGTTGAACATTACAATAAGACGAAAGAAGTATTGATGCTTTTGAATTACGTTACTGGTGAAGAACATTGAGGGTACCATGGACTGCCAAAAGAATGAAACAAAGTCCAATTTAAATTAGAGTCAGAACGCAACTTAGTGGCAATGATGTCCAGGCTTTGAATCGCCTACTTGGGACATACTGTCAGGAGAGACTAGTCCCTGTAGTAGGACATCATGCTAGGGAGAGGGGCCGTAAAAAAGAGGAAGGCTTTGACAAGCTGGATTGACGCAGTGACTGCAACAAAGGGCTCAAACATGAGAACATTTATGAGAATGACAGGGCTGGGCAGTGTTGTACACAGGGCCCTTATGGATTGGAACTGACTCAATGACCTGACGACCACAGCATGTTTAAGTGTACAGTTCAGTAATTCCAAGCTTTTCCAAATCCAAATTCCGACAAAAGTTTGCAGGGAGACTTATGAATAGTAAACAAAAAAGGCAAGGAATCATTGGTAACAGTAGTTAAAGATGGAGTGCTAATTTGAGTCCATGTGCATATTACTATTTAGTTGCCTATTTGGAACTTGAGCAAATCAGCACTTTCTTTTATGTACCCAAAACAAGGTTTTGGAAAATGATGGCATCATATGTACAAATATGCTTGATACAATTGATGTATGGAAGCTGAGCCCTGGTGGCGCAGTGGTTGTGTGGTGGGACTGCAACCCATAGGGTTGACAGTTTAAAGCCAGCAGCAACTCTCAAGGAGCAAGACTGGGCTTCCTACTCCCACCAGGGCAATGATGCCACCCCCCCCCCCCACTCAATAAAAGAGGCTACCTATAGCCTGAGATAACAATTGATGTATGGAATGTTATTAGAGCTGTAAGAGCTCCCAGGAAAATTATTTTTTTTAAGGCTGCAGTATATTTTTCTTGAAATTATTGCTAGACCAATAGGAAAAGTACTTTTTTTTTTTTGAAAAGTACTTTTTTAAAAAACCTAGCTCACAAGAAAATGTCACAATATTGGGCAAGTTTCTTTTATGCCAACCTTTGTTATACAAATCCAAATAATTTAGGGGGTAAATCAGTGTGATGCAAAAATAAACAAAATAAACACCCTAATAATTGGTGTTTCAAAGTTAACTGAAACTACAAAATAAGTACTATGAAAGCTCAATATCCTTCGCAAAGTCTGGAGAAATGTCTGGAATTACTGGGTAAGTGGATTCGAAAGTTCCCGATTCCGAGTCATAAATACAAACCTATCTATCTCTGAAGTCGGAGGCTGGAATGACAATTCTGAACGTTAACTTACATTTGAGTTCCCACGGGCTGTGAAAGGGGAGAGATAACTTCTTCAAAGCCGCCAAATCAATTTTGAACAAGTTCCTGACGGGTGGAGGAGAGGGATGCTGTCTTACTTATAAGGACCTCGGTAAAAATGGTCATGGCCACATCCAGTCCTAGGGTATATAGTCTGGTTAACATTTAATTTGGGAATTTTTTTTTTTTTTAAGAGGAAAGGAGATTCCTATGGTCACAACTTCACCCGCATTATCTGAACCAAAACCTTAAAACAGAACTAAGACGCCTCCAGGCTGGATTTATCCCCAGTTGTAATCACACAAAAATACGGCAATCTAAAAATGACACACAGGGACGCTTCTACTACCCTGAAAACCATGCTGCTGGGTCCCCGCTGCGCCGAGCGGACGGTCCCGGTCGACGGGCGCGGGCCCGGCCACCGAGCGCGCTTTAAGTGGCAAGCGCTCCGGAGACTCTGTTGCGTCGCCCCGGCCTCGACGTCACTCCCTTCCTCGGGAAGACACGGAATGTCGCCTCTGGCAATAAATTCATTCCTACGAGTTTTTTCTCCCCGAGTCTGCTGGAGACCAGAAGCCAGAATTCTCGTGACTTCCGGTTTTCCGAAACCCAACGCTAACCGCGGTCTCAACGTCAAACTCGCTCACGGCCACACAGGACCGCCTGGACGGCCAAGTGCAACCACACAGAAAGAGCGAGCGAGGACTCTAAAATAACCAGAATCTCGCCAAATCGCCAGATCCCGCGACATTTCCTTCTCTCTCCTTTCTCGGCCCCGCCCCCGCCCCACGCGTCGCCTCACAAACGTCGCGAGATTTTCTCCTCCGACCCCGCCCCTTTACGGCACGATGGTCGCACAAGAATGTGACATCGCCTCGACGGCCGCCATTTTCTTTCTTTCTTAGCAGTTAGCTGAGCAGAGGTTTCTGCGAAGAAGCCGCAGCGGCCCCTGTAGGGTAATTATGGCGGACTATTCGACAGTGCCTCCACCTTCCTCAGGCTCAGCCGGCGGCGGCGGCGGCGGCGGCGGAGTCAACGACGCTTTCAAAGATGCGCTGCAGAGAGCCCGCCAGGTGAGGCGGGCCCGCGCGGGGGGTGCGGGCTGCTCGCGGGAAGTGGCCTCCGGCGGAGAAAGCCGCCGCTCGCCGCGCCGGCGGAGAAAGGGCAGGGGTGACCGTCCGCCTGGGGGGTGCCCGGGCGGCTTGGCGAGCGAGCGGCTCGAGCTGCTGGCCAACGTCCTGGGCGCCGCGCGTGCCGCCTGGATGCACTGGGGGGGGGGGGGTGGCCCTGTGCCCGCGCGCCGGCCCCGGGCCTCGTGGCGCAGGGCGCAGGGTTGCTCGGGACCCCTTCACGGGAGGGAGAGGCGGCCCGCTTCCGCCGGCATTTTCTGCCTTGGAGAAGCCGAGGTGCTATTGAGCTCGGCCCCCGGGAACCCCGATCGGAGACCGGGCGGCGGGGGGGCTGGGGTGCTTCCTCAGAGGGGGGCGTCTTTTCCCGCGAGGGGGAAAGCGCGCGGAGTTGGGCACAATGGCCTGGAAGGTTCTGGGGACGCGTTTGGGGAAGGGCGACGGGCCCCCGGCGGGAGCCGCACAGGAAGGGGGCTGGGCAGCTCTCCCCCGGCCGGTCCACTTGGGCCCCGCCGTCCGGGGCGCTCTCTGTCTCGCTCGCCCTCACACCTACTAGGAAGGGGCTTAACCGAGCGTTGGTGTCCCGAGTGGAAAATGTGCCTTGGGGCGGGATTTCCGCTCAGCCCTGTACCAATCGCGTCCCTTGATTTCTCAAAATGGCTTCGGGCTCTTGCTCCCCGAAGTTTTCGGTTTGAATCGGCCTCTTCGAAACCGTAAACTGGCTAGACCTCTTTGTTTTACCGCGGCGCCGCCGTGTATCCTCAGGGCACGTCTTTTCCAAGTGAAAACTGTGGGGAAACTAATCAGAAAGTAATTTGGTGGGGTGGTGGGGGGGTAATTTTGATTGGATTAGGAGTTCACGTTAGTATTTTTTAATCGTTATATTGGGGGCTCTTCCAGCTCGTAACATTCCGTACATCAGTCCTGCCGAGCATATTTGTACATACATTGCCATCACATCAACTTGCCGCATGACGAAAGGGTGGAGTGAATGAAAGGCAAAGCTCATAAAAATCCGTTAACTGCTGCTCATGGTGGCATAGTGGTTACAAACCGGGCTGTGCTCTGTACTCCGTGGTTCAAAAATACCTTAACTGTATAATGTAACATGAAAATACTCCAAGTCAGTAATAGTTGGGAGTGTCAATAAATGATCTTCATTAATACCAATTTTAGGATTTCTCATCCATTTTTCCCCTTCACTACTTACCATGTTTAGAATCACAAACCTTTGTGTAAATAGGACGTAGAGATTGTGTTTGTGGTTTATTCTTTTTTTATCCAGGTTCGTGGTTTATTCTTTTTTTTTATCCAGGTTGGCTAGCTGTCCAATACTTAAGATTTCAGTGCTACCACACTTCTATTAACTGAAAATTAAGAGATAAGCATGTGTGTGTGTTTTAAGGAGCCAGGCATTTGGGGCATTTTGGTAACTTGCTTCTGGTTTAGTTTATTTTAAATATCTAAAGTCAGGCAGTGGTTAATCTGACTTAACTCTGAAACAGTTGGGGTTCATTAAAAACTAATAACATTGCCTCAAAAATTTATAATAAAAAGACAATGCAAACTTGTTCATAGGTTTTCTAATATCACTAGGAGATATGCTTCCTAAATTATAATTAGTTTGATTCCTAATCTCAAGTCACGTTACACACAATAGAATGAAACACTACCCTGCCCTAGGCCATCCTCACTATTGTCTTATTTGAGCCCATTGTTGTAGTCATTTTGTTCATTTCTCTTGTTCAGGTCTTCCTCTTTGGGGCGCTTCCCCCCTACCTACCCCACTTTACCAGACATGATGACCTTCTCCAGAAACTGGTTGCTCCTGATAATGTCCTAAGTATGTGAGACACAGTCTGGCCATACCTGCCTCCGCAGCCATACTTCCAAGACAGATCTGACCTTTGCACAGTTTGTGCTACTTTGAATATTCTTAATCAACACTAGAGTTCAAATGCATCGATTTTCCTCTGACCTTCCTTATTCAGTGTCCAACTTTCACATGCAGATGAGGCAATTGAAAATACCATAGCCTGAGAGGTACCTTCACTCTAAAAAGTAGTAACATTCTTTTGAACACTTTAGAGAGTTGATGTGTTGGTTGATCTGATTGCTGTTCCCATGCGTGCTGGCTGGGAGCCAAGCAAAACTGAGTCTTGACAACTTCAGTCCTTTCTCTGTTCATCATGTTACCACAGTACTTATTAGATATGTGAACTTACGTTGATAGTTTTAAATTTTATTTTCATTTCCAGTAGTCAGGACTTTCCATTTGAAGTGTGTACTACTTAAATGAGTTTTTCTTCCCTGCATGATTTTATTAATATTTTCACTTCATTGACATTCTTAGAGTTCAAGAATCTTAGAATCCAAAAGCACCAGGTAGTGTTTAATTTGTATGTTTCTAATGAATAAAGAGGTATTAATAAGTATCTTTTCTCTGTACCAAAGTTACTTTTTTTAAAGTTCAAGTGTGCCCCTCAAACTCAAAAAGCATTTGTAACAATTATAAGCAATAACTATCGTCAGTATTTACAACATAAACCGTTTTTCCTCCTTAGTATTTTCTCTAATTTGAAATAACTCCTGGCAAAAAAGAAAAGAAATAACTTCTATCATTAGTCAGGAAAATATGTTAGAAAAATAAGTTCCTAATGAACATTTATTTCAACATGTTGGGGAACTTAGAGGTAAAACCATTGTTTTCAGGAGTGGTCAGTAAAACTTTGAGAAAAAAAGGAATTTTTAATGAAATGCTTGAAAGACATGAAGAGACTTTTGACTAAGGGAAAAGTGGTTAAGGAAGGTTAGCTTGACTAAAGAGTCTTGAAAATTAAATATGTAGGGTTCTTGTTAGCGCCTTTTATATTAACTCCTGGATCCTCAGGAACTAGATGGGACCTTCTACTCCCTCAGAGTTGGTCTCAGACCTCCAGGGGCAGTTCTACCCTGTACTGTAGGACTGCTGTAGATCAGAAGTGGTCCATGGCAGAATTTAGCTTTTACTGTATATACTCGAGTATAAGCCGAATTTTTCAACACATTTTTTGTAGTAAAATGAGATGCCTCGGCTGACAGGTGGATGAGTTTATACTTGCATATATAAGTATATTTAATCCTAGTACATTTTATGATGAGTGTTTGTATTTAAAAGTGGAAATGTAGGAAACAAGGACAGTTGGTTACGGAAGCTGGTAATTAGTAGTGTTAAGATTCAAGCCCTTGCATTTATCCTACTCCAAAACCAAAATCATTGTCATCAGTCAATTCCTATTCTTAGCAAATATATAGAACTAAGTTCAAACTGCCCCGCAGGGTTTCCCTGGCTATAGATATTTACCAGAGTTCACACCTGAGAGCTTTAACCACTCACTGTGCCAAACAGGGCTCACCAAGTTTACTTTTAACTACACCATTTGCCTGATGATAAGCTTGAGGCAATTTAAATAGTTCTGTACGATTCTGCATGTGTAAGGAATAATCCATCTTGCCTTGCAATTATTAAAGATGGGTATACTGGAGTTTGTTAGTGTCATTTAGATAGATGGTTCCCAACCATAGTGACTGCGCACTATAGCGGATCACCGCTCAGTCCTGCACCATCCTTAAAATTGCTCTTACGGTTGAGCCCATTGTTGGTGCAACGCTTTAGGTTATCTTGTTGAGGCCCTTTCCTTTTTTTTTTTTTTTTGCTGCCCTTTTAACTTTACCAAGTACGATACCCTTCTCTCTGGATTGAGAAGGCCTCACGTGGCCTTACTTTTTTATTAATTTTTAGAATCCTTGTCATTGTCCATGATGAAATTAATTAGTAAATCAAATGTAATAGTAACTGGTATGAATGAAATTCTATAAAAATTGAGAACTCAAGACCTCGCCCAAAGTTCAAGGCATTTGATACTAGATCTCTCTGAGTATTTGTCATGTAGCCTTGGTTAAGTTACCTTGATGAGATTTTTTTTTCTATAATTTTTTGCAATTTTTGGCAATATATATAGTCTATATCAGAAAAATGCACTGTGTCCATTGGTTTTGTTTGAATGATTGTTTAGTCGGGGGAAAGCAATCTTTTGCCTCCGTTCTAAATGTTTGCTGTTTAATATATATATTTTTAATCCTTTTATTGGGAACTCATACAACTCTTATCACAATCTATACATAAGTCCATTGTGTGTCAAGCACATCTTTACATCCTCTGCCCCCATCATTCTCATAGCATTTGCTTTCTTTCTGCCTAAGCCCTTGGCATTTGCTCCGCATTTTTCCCCTCCCTCCTCACTCCCCTGTCATGTAAACCCTTGCTAATTTATAAATTATTACTTTGTTCTTGACAATAATGTTGTTTAATTTTTTAACAGATCATTTTAATAGTATATACTAACGAATATGTTTGATCTAAGTTCTGTAGTTGAAACCCATTAGCCCCTTCTCAGGAGAAGTTGAGGGTCACTGAGTTAGCATCAACTCTGGGTTTAATTTTGGTTTTATATTCATTCCTTAGCTGGTATTTTCTTAACAGTTACAGCTTCCCAGCCCAACCCCTACATTTTTCTTTTGGGCAACACTGTCAAAAAGAAAGAAAATGCACCTCATGTATTCTTTGTTTTCATGTTATTGATAAAACCAGTGTGTGTGTGTGTGAGACAGAGAGAGTCGGTTGTTAAATAGGAAGACCAGGAAAAAGTCAGTGCATTTCATATGTTGCTGGCAAATAATGAAAGTACAAAGGACTGCCAAAAGAACAGACATCTCTGGGTCTGAGCCCCGGTAGCATAGTAGCATAGTGGTTGAGTGTGGGACTGCGGCCCACTGGGTTGGTGGTTCAAATGCAGCAGCAGCTCTCCAGGAGCAAGACTGGGCCTCCCATTCCTACCAGAGGGCAGTGTTTGCCCCCTCCCTCCCCCCCAAAAATGCAAAGAACAGACATATGTCTTGAAAGAAGTATAACCAGAATGCTTTTAGATGCAATGATGGCAAGACCTGGTCTCATGTACTTCATAACTTTTGAAGAGTCGCAACATATTGGAGAAGACAAGATTAGGATTCAGATTTTCTTCAACCTATTTGGTGAATTTGTGTTCTAATTCTAGTTGATATTTCTTTGTTCATCATCATACTGGTTTATCAGAAACTTAGTCCTGTACCCTGCCATGGCTCCTGAGTTAGTAAAGAAATTAGAAATTGGCTGTTCAAAATAGTGTGTAATATTTTGTGGTTCTTTTTCTTTTTAAGATTGCAGCAAAAATTGGAGGTGATGCTGGTACATCACTGAATTCAAATGACTATGGTTATGGAGGACAAAAAAGACCTTTGGAAGATGGGGGTAAGTTAGAACATAAAGCATTTTAATTATTTTATACACTGTGTAGATGAAGTGGTTTTTTTTCAAATGTTTTCTTTTAAACACTACTTGAATCAACAAGGTTCTTAAAATTATTGTTAGCCTCAAAGGGAGAAAGGGGAGAAAGTGAGCTAGACAAGGTAGGTAAGGCTTAGGTCAACCAGCGAGTTTTTTTCCTATTAAGCAACAGATTTCTCTCTTTTAGGATTATGCTAGATTGACAGTTTGCACAGACTTCTTGTTAACATGGGGAAAAGCAAAATGGAGTAATTGAGGAGACATTTCACTGGTTTTTCTCATCATGCTTGAATGAATCTTAATATGCTGTTTTCATGATTTTGCTATTTCAGATTACACTTTTAAGGTTGAAGTTGCTATAGTTTGTTACTCTATAGTGTGTTGCAGGTTATGCCATTTTTTATGTTTTTGTTACAGTATTTTGTGTTTCTGGTTTAACTTAAAACAGTGGATTTACAGTGCCTTGTTTTTTTTGTTTGTTTTTTATTTTTTTAATTGTTGAAGCTTCTGAACTTAGAAGTCTGCACGTATTTTTCTTTTAGGTTTGATATATGAATTTTGATATTTTTTCTTTTTGCCCTCTTTTGTTTTCTTTTTCATTTGTTTTTATAGAGGATTCTTGAGCCTATCGTATGTATTAGTAGCTTTTTGACCAGGAGTACTTGGTTTCCTTTCATTTAAGTGTCTTTCATATTAATAGTGAGGCTTTTAATAAACAAAAAATGAGCTAATGATGCTTCAGATGTTGTATGTAATGTATTCTTTTTATTTTATGTGTAGATGGCTCTTGGACAAGTCCGAGCAGTACAACACACTGGGAGGGAATGCCCTCTCCTTTTAAAGGCAGGAATTTTTATTTATTACCTGTGTTTAGTATGTAAACGTGAAATAAACCAGTGGATTCTTGAAATAGACACAAATATTTCTTGGATTATGTGTCTGAATTTTTTGCTGCACAACATTCTGATTAATCATTTACATTTGAAGGGGGGAGGAGAATGTAGTATTTTCAGATATAGGTTGTGTACTCTAAGGTATGCATTATATTTATTCATCTGTAAAGGATTTAGTTGAAGGTTGTTTTGAGTGTTTCTGCTGAAGTGTTATGCTGTGAAATGTTTGGCTAGGAAAATTCAACAGTTTAGTTTTGAGATTGCCTTGTAATGTGATTTCATTTATTTTTTGCATAGCTTTGTGGTCACTGTCATAGTTACACTCAACTTTTGATATGTCAAATTTTCACATTTTGATAGTTTTTTCTTTCTTCCAATCTTTAGTTCCTACAGTGGAAGCATCATTAGCCTTTAGCATGTGATATTTTGCTAGTAATGGATCAAAATACTTTGTCTTGTATCATTCAAAAGTGCTTAACATGCAGTAAGGTCAGTGATATGATCAAAAAGGCTTTTTTTTTAATGTCTGTGCATCTTTAAACATGAAGAAAATTAAAAGTATAATTCTTTACCTATAAGTGTGGGTTGAGTCTTGGCAATTTCTGTTCAATGACAAGCCATACCCTCAGATATGCTAATGTGTATATTTAATATTTTTGCTTGGAAGGGATGCTAAGTCTTGTACTTAGTGACCCCCCCAAAATTTTTTTTAAACAACTCTTAATTTTGCAGATCAACCAGATGCTAAGAAAGTTGCCCCTCAAAATGACTGTAAGTATTTTTTGTCTTTGCTACAAGTTAAAATAACTGAATTTCAGTATTTATCTTCTTAGCTTTTATAATAACTAACCTGAATTTTAAAAATAAATATATCCTTTTCCCTACATTATTATGACCAGGTATAAGTAAGATTTGGTTAGTGACACTTAAAAATTTAACATCTAATTCTGAAACTATACATACACTACTTGAAAAGTGTTTTTTAATTTGATGCTATTGCTAAAAATGTATGTCCTTTTTTTTGTTGTTTTCACTGTCAAAGTTGTTTAGGAGTCCTGGCTTAACTGTTAAACTTTGGACTAAGATTCAAAGGGTCCGCAGTTCGAAATCCCCAGCCTTTCCTTCGGAGAACAGGCCTTCTACTCCCATAATCAGGGTCTCAACTCAGAGGCAGTTCTACCCTGTCCTATGAGTTGGCATTGACTCGTGGCAGCAAGTTTAGTTTTCTTGGTCAGTGCTGATTTAAATATTCTGTAAAGAGGCTTCTTAGTTTGCTTTCTGTATGTCATGAAAAGATTTTAGAGTTAAATATGATTGTATCAAGTATGGACTTTTCATTCTTTTTCTTTTTAATTTTTGGTAGCTTTTGGAGCACAGTTACCACCAATGCACCAACAGCAAAGGTATAGTCCTGTGTGTGTGTGTGTGTTTCAGTTCCCATAATGAATGTAATAAAATGATGGGGTATTTTTGAAAGATACATTGGTAAGCTTGGAAACATTAGTAGAATTAGCCAGGTTTTAAAAGAACTAATGTGAATCGGTATAGCTATTGGGATGATATGTTCTAAAATCTCTTAATTCTTTTACTTCATAACATCAAGACTTGTACACAACATCCTGTACTGATTTGATGTGTTTCACCTAACTCAAATGATAGGCCATATTTTAGGCATGATTGTGCACTAAATCTTTAATTTACACTAAATCTTTAATTTAAGCCTTTTGTTGCTGTTAGTTTTCTATTTATTAGTGCGTGACATTTTATATGTAAACAAATTGACCTTATTTCTCAGCAGGTCTGTAATGACTGAAGAATACAAAGTTCCAGATGGGATGGTTGGATTCAGTAAGTAACCTAATTTTTAAGGTCTTTGAAAAGTTTCTCTTGATTATATTTTCAGTCTTTTAACTTCTTTCCTTTCTTTTTAAACAAGTAATTGGTCGAGGAGGAGAGCAGATCTCACGCATACAACAGGAATCTGGATGCAAAATACAGATAGCTCCTGGTACTGATATTTATTTCTTATTTGCAAAGTGACTTGATAAACAGCATAATGCTGCCTGTGTAACTTTTATTGATCTTTTTTGTTTTCTTTTTTAAATTTTGTAGACAGTGGTGGCCTTCCAGAGAGATCTTGTATGTTAACTGGTACACCTGAATCTGTCCAGTAAGTATGAGTCTTAAAAAATCTACGCAAACTTTGCAATGTGATGGTTCTTTGGACCTTGCCTTTGCTATTAGTTTTGTCTTTTGCCTCCCTTTCTTGAAGCTTTCCCAACGCTGTTGAAGCTTAAATCTTTAGTTCTTCAACTATATCATAAAACAAGATGATTTAAACTAAAATCTGTACATCACTTACAGAGGAGTACATATATAATCTTGTCAACTGATTTCTCTTGAAACTGGTCCCCACTTATCATCAGTGAACTTTTTTGTGTTACCTGCATTTCCCTAAATGAAGGTGCTTCCAAATGCTTGTGGGAAAATTCCCTTTCTTGAAAACACCCTCATGTATTTTTGTTTTTGTTTTTTGGGGGCATCTTTGCCCTCAGGTGGTGGGAGTAGGAGGCCCAGCCTTTGCTCCATGGAGCTGGAATCAAACCTCCATCCCAGTGGCCCGCAGTCCGGCACACAACCACTACGCCACTAGGGCTCAGCCCTCTCTCATGTATTTTTAGCTCTTCTGTTTCAAGTTTATTTGGTGCTTGCTTTTATATCTCTCCCAGGAGCCCTGGTAGCATAGTAGTTAGCTATTGGGCCAATAACCGCAAGTTCAGTAGTTTGAAACCACCAGTCACTCTGTTGAAGAAAGATGAGGCTTGCTACTCCCTTAAATAGTGCCAATCTTAGAAAGCTTTAGGGATGTGGGGTACCAGCTTAAGGGATAAAACTAAAAGCATCAGACAAGGTAAAGTATGTAAGTGCTCACCTCCAGGACAGCCAGATCTTCGCAGAGTGCGAATATTTTTCTAACCCAGGCTGATAGACACTTGGGGTGTACAAGCCCCCTAATTACATGGTAGCAGGAAGGCATATGTGCAACAAGAGGGGGACATGCTAGAGGTGTACACACAATAAGAAGGGGGAGGACTAGGGGTATACTTGTCAAGTATAGACAATCTCTAGTCAAGATTGCAGCCTAACTACGGTCCTTCCTGAGTTGACTTGACTGTTGTTGGGCTCTCCTTCAGGGGAACAATTCATTATCAAAAGAGAGTGGGCCCTATTTACGGTGGGGCAGAATATTGGGTCAGATAACCTTTAAGCAGTTGACCTCTAAATGTATAGTTATAGACTACATATTGACAAACGGCACCTTAAGTTTGTCAGATAATGGCGTGGGGG